>CM074179.1:16277263-16416563 GCA_037179385.1 Holothuria scabra
AAAAGACTTGGGAAAATCCCACTGGAAATGACTGGTGTCACTAAAGGCAATTATCCGAATTTTTCATAGGCAGGGGGTGATTGCAAACCCCCCCTTCCTGTAACTACGCCACTGCCGCTATTTTCAACTTTCGTTTGAATTTAAATTTTCATATTAATACAATTAAAAAATTGCAAAATGATCAGAATATTGAAAAAAAAGAGCTAGCACTACCACTGGACCGTACAACCGCATCTGACTAACGCACCAATGGATGAATACGACGTTATAGCTAAGAATGCGCATTCTACAATCTTTTTGATATTTCATGAAAATTTACAGTGACTACCATAATAACCCTAACTAAAAATTTATATCTGGCTTATATCTGGAAATATTGACTGTTAGAAATCTTATATAACCATATCAAGCCAGATATAACTGATGAGATGGCAATCCAGATATTTAAAGGAAAGTTTATATGGCCATATGAAGCCAGATTTCACTAGTCTTGGTGAAATGACAGTCGAGATATGTAAATTAAGTTTTACACGATGGCCATATCGAGCTGGATAAAAGTTGATGAAATTCCTTTCCAAATTTGCAAATAAACTAAGTTTTATACCACCATTTTAATCCAGATAAAACTTGGTGAAATTCCAATCCAGATATGTAAAGAAAGTTTTACACAGCCGTAACAAGCCAGATATAACTTAATAAAATACCATACCACATGTGCATATTGACTTGTATTTGCCCATATTGATACTTTTTCTGTACCTGTCCTACACAAAGACCTTAATTGGAAGCTGAATAAGTATCAAAAGACAAAAACCATAACATTCAAACCATATTCAGCCAAATTATAGTAACATATGCAAATGACTTTCCAAAGTGAACGTGGTCAGGAATTTAAAGCCCTGATTTTCTTTTTATTATTAATGAAGAAAAATGTTAAAATTCATCAAACCTTCAACAAAATTTATGTTGGAATATTGCCCCATACGATTATTTTAATCAACAGTGTAGTGTAAACATTTAAACGTAGGAATTTCAAAGCAGTTTTGTTCTTCACTATTAAGTAATTTAACAACTTAAAATATTTAAGTCAATATAATACAATGGACATTAAATTTTGTTTATGATCAGATAGACCTTATCATTATACTGGCCTAGCAAGGCTCCTGATGATGCGCTTTACACAAAGGTTGTACATCAATAAATTTTGGTGCAGACATATATGGTCCAGATATGGCCTGGATGAAAATCCTTATATCGGACATATATGCACCATATCTGTCCCATGTAAAATTTCTGTCATATCAAATTTTATATATGTCCTATATTTCTTTGTGTTATATCAAATTTTATGTGCCCAATTTTTGTAAAAACCAGAAACAAATTCCACATCTGGACCAGATTTGAGCCAGATATAAATTTCCATAAATGGCCCATATATGGATTTGCCATATATGGACCATATCTGTTCCATATTCAATATCAGCCATGAAAATTTTATAAGGCCATATATTCCTTTATGTAACATCAAGTTATGTCTGCCCAATTTTTGTTAAAACCAGATACAATTTCCATATCTGGACCAGATATGAGCCAGATATAAATTTCCATACTAGCCCATATATGGATTTGCCATATATGGACCATATCTGTTCCACATTAAATTTCAGCCGTAACAAATTTTATAAGGGTCATATATTCCGTTTTGTTACATCAAGTTATGTCTGCGCATTTTTTGTTAAAGCCATATACAAATTCCATATTTTCCCCAGATATGGGCAAGATGTAAATTTCCATGTATGTCCCATACATGGATTTTGAGTGAGGGAACGCTTTTTATGTTTCGCTCTATATATTTTCGTTACATTTCATATTTTTAACTTTTAAAACCATCCGATTAGTTCGAATAACGATTGAATTTCCCGAAACAAGAGAGGTATACTCGGATAAGCTAGTCGAACCTTACGGTCCACGCGATACATACACTGTGGAAATCACATCGCCTGTCACGCCGACTGTGCGTACGTGCTTGGAACGACTTGGCTAATGCCCTTGGATAAAATAATGTAGCAGAGTGTAAACAATAAAATTCCAGGGCGACGATCGTGGGATACGGGAATGGGGGGGGGGGGAGGGGGCGGGAAGAGCATGCTTCCGTCATCACAATTTTCACCGGGTGACTGTCACCCCGAACCTCCTTGCAGCAACTACAAAAGACTGCGTTTCCTAAAAAAAAGTGAGTACGTAGTGCGTGAGATTCTTTTGTAACATAGCTGTCCATCTTTGCCTTTCTATTAACGGTAGCATGTATATTTTGTTAAAATGTGATACAACATAGTGCAGTACATGGCAGTCATCAAAGTACAGCTCAACGCAGTACAATGCAATGTAATACGTACACCGTTATAATAATGTTCTGTGTCAGAGGGAGGTAATTGAAGCTCTTTCTTTTCCTGTTAGGAAAAAAACAAACGGAAGCCAGTAAGATTCTATGTTTTGTGTGAGGCTTAATCCTGAAAGACTTACATGTATATAATTGAAAAAAAAAAAACTCCCATCACATTCTTCATTTAAAATGTAATCGTGTGAGTAGCATTATCGGCTACAAGGACACTAGCGTATTGTCTATTATGTTACTTGAGACTTCACCCTTAAAACAACGAGGTTAAATTTATCCAAGATCGGTGTGTATCCAACACAATCCTGTTCTGGTTGTAATGAAAATTCTGGTAAAACTAACGAAAAATTACGATTAAAGCAACTACGATTTGACTAAGTTTTTCCAGGAAACTTAACCATTGGATTGTTTTGGAATAAATATAATACCGATCCTGGTTAAATTCAACCCCGGTGCTTAAGAAGGTCTTGCGACAAAACTGTTTTGAGATGTCATGTGACAGATACTTTAAAAGATACTTTACCATCTTTCACGAAAAGATAGTAGAGGTAAAATCACCGTAATCCAAAAATGCAGCCTCCGGGCTAGTATATTTCTTGTCGGGTAAAATAAAGGTTCAGAAAGGAAAACAACCACAACCAGTGGCGGAGTCAAGCATTTCAATTATGAAGTGGGGGGGGGGGGGGCTAGAGAGAGCGACTTACAAGGCCGCTTGCCTCATCACAACGTATTCTTATCTATTGAACTTTTTATTCAATTTTCCACACCTGATAGATATATTGCTTTCCAATTTTAACAGTGACCTCTAGTTCATTCATTAGAGCACTGTAGGCCTACATTTTAGTTTTCCATCTCAAGGTCTTTCACCACTTGACTATTAAAAAACAAACGGGCACTGTTATTGATGTTCTGTTAGGTGTAGATTCAGGATGTTTTGAGACTTTCAATATAATTTTAAAAAATGTGGGAAGCAAATTAAAACGGGATTATAATTGATTACTAAAGTAATTTTTATACCACTCGCAACATTTTTCATAGGATTGCGAGGATGAATTTAAAATTTACCTTGATATGCCCCATCTCAATGACTTCATACATTTCAGACTCTCGTTACATAAATATTGCTAGCCCTCCCATAGCTGGGTACATTTTATTTTATTTAGACACTATCTTAGTTAATTGCCTTATGCTATACCTTGTGAGTTAGTACTTTCCCATGTGTAATCTAAACCGACCAATAGGGTAGGCCCTGGACATGGAATGTCATATGAGCTACCCTCCAGTTTTTTTATTTGATGTCAATCAAAGAGCTATGCCAATGCAGGTTTTTGGTGTATCTCGGGTGAAATTGTCGGGAATGACACTCCCATTGCCCTCAGAAGTACTGTATTCCCAAAATTGTCATTTCTAGATGTTTCATCTTCAATCTTTAAAGAAACATTCCGAGACCCATCGGCAAGTATTGCTGAACAAGTAGGAAATTGAAAAATTGTAAAATTCAATGTAAATATATCCTGATGATGTGAATGAGGTAATAAGCGTTTCTAGGCTGTAGTTGTGGAGCTATTTATTACTAAGTTACCATCCAAAACTGCATCAATGAAAAAAATAAAATACTTTTGCTCGAGAACGTAATGGTTAAAGTGACTTTTAAAAATACAGAACTTTTCAACTCTTCAACAAAATTATGGTGAATCACATGAAAGTTTCGGGACTTTGGGAGTCTGGCAGATTATATTGCGTGAATTAAAAAAAAAATGCTTGCTTTTGAATATTAAAGCGAAATCGGAAGTACTCCTTAAATCGTAAGATTTAAAATATTGGAGTTTAAATATAAAAGAATGGAATTAGTGACCAATCGGATGTTCGATTGATCACCAATTCCATTCTTTGGATTTACTTTAACTCTATTAGACTGATTTTAAATCTACTGATTGAAGAGAATATTTTCCTAACAATCTCGTATTGTCTCTTTAAGAGATTCGTGTTGAAATTATGGTCAAGAAATGAGTGGGTGTAATATATTAGGTAGGCTATATAGACAGCAGCCGAAATGTTTACTTTGTCATAAGCAAGAAACCCCTTTATATCATAACATCGACTGTTATATACACTAGTAAAATAATGTAGCACAATAACAATTCAAAAGATATCGGAAAAGAGAAAAACCTATTTAAAATGTACCTGAAGTCAAAAAATTCAAAACATGTATTTTAAACAACATTAAAAACCTATTCCAATGGTCCAACTCTCATCTTCAAAGGACATTCTTTAGCCAGGATATAAAATGTTGAAAGTTATTTACTTAAAAGAAATTGGTCCATTGCACAACTTGTTGTGGCTTTCTTGGTGTAAAACTTACATTTCATGTTTTGTTTCCTTTTCACATTAAAAATGTATTTTATGAACTTGAACACTTCCTGTTTGCTTAAATAGCATGTGGCGCAGAGAGGGCTTAACAAATAACATCACCCCAGTTCAACATTTTAAATCTCGGCCTACGAATGTCCTGTGAAGATGGGAGTTACCCTGTTAGAATTCATTTTTCAGTTTTTTGTTCAATATATTTTTTGTTTGGCTTGAGATTCACTTTAAAATAACATACCTTGCATGTCATTGCCACTCTATGGCTCGTTGCCAACTAAATACGTCTACGCTTAGCCAGTTTGAGAATTGCCTAGATTCAGTTTTTCTTTCAAGTAAGTAAAACTTCCCCATCATAATTCGAGAACGACCCATAGCTTTAACATACTAAAGGTAATGCACATACAGTAAAATTTCTGTTAGAATTCAGAACTGTAATGTAAAGTATTATTGTGATGTACAGTATGCCCCGCTGCTAATGAGATATTGGAGGGAAAGTTCAAGCAAACCTTTTTTTCTTCAGATGTGAAAGAAGAACCAAATCTTCAAGGTGTGGTGAAATTTCCATTCAAATCGGACATGTATTTTTCGAGATATCAGCCTGTAAAGATACATGATTTGTGTTCCAAAGTTAGTTTGAGGGCAGCATAGATTATATCACTTCCTCACATTGTCAAGGAATGTTTTGTTCTCCTTTGTTTTTTTCAGGCAGTTGTGTTGACCTTGAAATTCATTAGAATATGATCTTCCTATGGGAATTGTAAAGTTTTTAAACCTCTCATGCACTTTTGCAATAACATTTTGATAACATGGGTCCGTTGTGACGAAAATAGTCTGTAATGTTTAAAGAAAACAAAAGACTGTCCTTTAATGTGAGGGTAAAATGTCATATGCGCTTGCTTCGAGTTCACTGTTTGTTGAAAATGTGACAACTTTACTTGCTCTTAAACTACAAAGACCATTTATCCCAGAATTATATGCTGTCCTACTCAAATCAGTCAAGGGGGGTTCTGACTTCTATAGAATAATTGCCTATGCTTCTGACACTCAAAAAAAAAGTCTTAAGATAAATGGTATGAAGAACTCGGTTGTAATAACCTAAATTGGAATTTAATCTACAAATTACCTTTTATTCTAAATTTGGAAAGCAAGTTTTCTTGGTTTCAATACAGGATAAACACAAGGATTTTGGCAACCAACTGCTACTTAAAAAAATTAACATTTGGGATCATGATTTGTGTACTTTCTGCTCAAAAGAAAAAGAAACGATAAGTCATATTATGTTTTTTGTGAAAAGGTACAACCAATGTGGGAACAATTTACGAATTTTGTATATAATAGCACCAATGATACTTTGTTTCTTAATCCTGTAACTTTAATTTTTGGTATAACGTATCACCAACATGATAACGAACCTATAAATACTTTGTTGATCTGGTTTAAATTTTATATTTATAGATGTAAAATACAAAATGATGCCTTAAATTTCCTTAGTTTTAAGAACTATGATAAGAACTTGCTTTCAGTTTTGTATTACAATGATTGCGTTACGCTTAAACGTGAGAACTTTTTAGATCGAATGCGGCCATGGCTTCTTGGTTTACAGCTTGAGTTCAGTATTGTTTAGCATTATAATCTGTCATATTTTAATAGGCTGCTTTAATTATCACTATTTTGTCTGTTCTTAAATATTGTTGAGTTTCTTTGGATAATGCTTTTTGTACACTTGTATTAACTGCTTTTGTTGCTGATTGAGAAGAATAAAAAAAAGGAAAAAAAAAACAACTTTTCTCTCAAGAAGGGGGATGTAGTGATTTTACGAAGTTCACATTGAAAACGAAAGGAATTTAAACGACTGAAGTTCAGATGAAAGAGAAACCCCAATCGAACGCAGTTTTAGGAAATTTTGGGAAGCAGACTATAATGAAGAAGAGGATGAGTATTGGTTTCAAAGAAATGTAATTTAACTCCTTCGGGTCTTGAAAACAACTTAACAGAATAGCATTTTACAACATAATAAAAGGGTACCGGTACTTACAAATGAGTAAAACGTAACTTTGGCGCGCATGGAGGTACCTCCGGTTGGCTGATCTAATAAGGTAGCGTCTCCTGTCGTCTGGTGGAACTGGTGGCTGGTGAAGGCGATGTGGATTCCCCGTGCGAGCTGTAGGCGACTGTCACGCGAGTTTTGTCGGGCCGAGGCTGCGGTGTGGTGAGGTGTCGCAGACAGGGAAGGAACAGACCATGCAGAAACGGAAAACAGTCGGTCAAACGGAAAATGGGATACAAGTGAAAAGCTCTGTCACTGGTGCAGAAACATAACTGAAGGTCTGGAAACAGAAGACTACTGGGCTGGTGATAATAACTTATAGAGGACGTCTATATCAATGACATGACAGGTCGGAGTCCAAAGGAGGAGAGCCTCAGCCACACCTTCAGCAGTTAACTATAAAGCAGACACTTCGTCAGACAGGAGGGCTTACACAATAGCAAGTCTTACTTACTGGCATAGTACAACACTAATAAATTAACATATTATTAAACGGTGTCATGCCAGCTGAATGAAAACAATAATGAAGAATGCAAACAAAGCCACTCATATTCATAAAACCGAACAAAACATACTGCAGCCTCTCAGGCAAATAATTGTAACATTCCTTGCACATCACAGTATGCTGGGTGATCGTCGGCCTGCGTGAAGGGATCTAAAAGGAGAGGTGTCCCCTCCCCTTTTGGAATTTTTTTGCCTTTCCAAGGAGCCTAATGGCAAAATTGTGCAAGATTTTCGACTTCGACAGGAAAAGTCTTGATTGTTAAAATTACTTGCATCATAAATTATTGAACTACAAGATGTACCTTCCTAAGATCCATCTAATGTTGACCTACTGTTTCTTTGTGGTTTCTACTGCAGAAGCCTGATGGCATTCATTTAATTAAGCCGCAAAGTTTTCCACAATCTTTGGGAGACAAGTGACATATTCTCAAAACGTTATCTGGACAAATTATTTCTTTTGTCTACTTAAAATTACTGATTGATTATCGTAGACCCAATTTACACTTTGAATTTTGAAAATTGAGCCAGTAATTAATGAAATCAGTTATTGTTAAATAAAAGTTGCAAAGCCTTAGACCATGATCCTGCTTAAGTGTCTGGCTAACGTGTCCCTTAAGAGAAGAATAATCAACCACGGGAACAGCTAATATCATTTGTCTCTTAGCTTTGAAATTCTTTAGTTTGGTGACTGTTGAATTGAAAAGCATTGTACACTAACGGGAATGTGGCGACAAACAGAAAGCGATCAAGAAAGTTCCTTGACTAGGTTGACCTCACAAAAGCAACTGCTTGCTTAGTGCATTGGAAAAACAGTGCTTGGAAAATCTGAAGTATTAGTGAAAGGCTCGAGGAAATTGCCAGTTTGTCAATTTTGCTCTGAAAGACTATCATGGCACAAAGCACACTGTATATGTTGTCAAGAACCTCTCACTGTTTGATATGCACAAGTCTAAAACGGGCATGAAGCCAGCTATGAATTTCATGTTGAGGGGGTAAGTGCTGTGAGGGGGAAATCGTTGTGACTGGGGCACCGAATGCTCTATTTATACCCGGTGTACTTGGTTCAACTTTCAGCTGTTATATGGATGACAAAAATATTAATTTTATTTTTGGTGCAGTATGAGCAAAAATGCTACTGCGGTATTTACGGGCTCGTCTGAAAGCGATCACCCGACCCTGTTTTTGCTTTATCAATTTAAACAGCGCATGCGGGGTACTTCAGCTAGGGCTGAGGGTTGGTGGAATGAAAATTAATGTTACGATTAATAATTTGTACGAACACGAACAAAATGCAAATTGCAGTTTATTTGCTTATTTTTTTACTTTTTTTTGTTATTAGGCCTGTCTTACTTGGCCTATTTATAGAGGCGTAGCCACACAGGAGGGATGAAACAAGCCATGACCCAACCCTAAAAAAATAATTGCAAAAACACTTAAAAGCCGTATTTCTTCCTCGCCGCAGACATTTTCCTCATGTCGTCCTCCAACCCCACCCTCGCTACTGCCTTTCTATAATTTTAATTGCTTCATCCCTCGCATCTTTGCAACAATTTCCTACATTTAAGTCTAAACACAGGTTCCCTATTTCTTTTTACTACGGCCTATTTTCTCTCGTCTTCCTTAAAGTGTACCTCAGGTCAAAATATTTAAAAATATATTAAAAAAGCATGGAAAATGAATTATCACGGTCCAACTTTCATCTTCATAGGTATGGAACGCAAAAAGGGAAAATGTTGTCAATACCGGTAACTTTTGAAGTGGTAACGGCCACATGACGAGTCGTAACAGCAGCTTTTGAAGTGGTAACGGCCGCTTTAGAAGTCGTAGCTGTAGCTTTTTTGGCAGTGGCGTCAACTTGTGCGGACGTGACGAAGCAAAATCAATCAGCAGCTACCACTTTTTTTTTTTTGGTATACGTTATCGACAAGTTTTGCCCTTTTCGCGTTCTACCTTGCGCGAAAAGGGCAAAACGAAGAAGCTACCACTTTGTCTGTTGTGGCGACACAAAACGAGTTGGTGACAGCTCTTTAGTTGGCGACTTTGTGCGTGGCGCTGTTCAGTTTCCAAGTATCGGCGTTAAGGGAAGTTACAACAACTTTGTAAGTGGTGATACAAAACGTGTTTATAGCAGCTTTTTAATAGGCGACTTTGTGCGTGGCGCTATTCAGTTTGTGTCAAGGCATACTTATATTGCTTAAACCCTGCAGCTTTTTCAGTGGGGAGGTTCGACTTTGCCACAGGCGGAACATTTTACCCACCGACTTCGAATCGTAGAGACCGAAGACAGGTGTATCAAACCACCTGCTGAACCAGGTCTTTATAGTTTGGAAGGAGAAAACAGGTGGTACAGGGGGATATGGAAGATGGGCCTAAGGGGAGGGGTGTTCCTCGATCCCCTTGTGAAATGTTTACTATAACTGAATGTCGTCAGATGCGATTTGCTTCAAAAAAGTGTGCAATTTCTGTTTTGGCCTCGCATGACGTTAAAAAGGTTCGAGGTTTTACAATGTTCATCAAACTTTAGGAATTTTATGAATACAAGCTTCAATTTTCTGGCATTTGGGGGTTGTAGAATAGGAATAAACTAAAATATTTCGACCCGTACTAGTGAATAAATAGCCAAAAACGGACTCGGTCGACGCCCCGTCGGTTATTTAGCTAAATTAAGAGCCTCGACTATTTATTCGCCGGTAAAAGTCTCCCTGTTAAGGTTGTTTATTCCATAATTATTCAGCGATTTTTGAGAAAAAAATGAGCCCACCTTTGGGTGGGACATTGGACCCCGTTGGCCCCTTGGATTGGCCAATGCATCAAACGCGTTACATATGATTATGTTCAGGAAGATAGTCAAACTTTAACAGGAAGTTTTTCAAAGGCCTTTGAACGCCATGTGAAGCAAAAGAAATCACCAAACTCCTCTTCATATTTAACTGTAAACTTTCGAAGCGGAACTCCAGATCTTGCTGGGAGGTTCGTCGGAATCCCCCCCCCCCCTCCTGATCCCGGATACGTGCATGCCTTGGCTAATAACGGAGATGTAGCTGCACCGCAATAGGTGCGACATGAACCAATTTCAGATTAAGTTGTATTATCATGATACTTGGTCATTATTGTTGCTGACCATTGACAAGTGTTGCATAAGGAGTGTTCAGGAATTTGAGGTCCAAGTTCAACTCTGCGCCAAAGGGCTATAAGGGCCTTTATTTGGGAACATATTACAAAAACGTGCCAAACGTTTCTCTACATATTACAACTGTGTACGATGTTTTAACTTACACACAGTATACTGTAGTAGGAGTTCCTTTGGGGTGTTCAAGAACTCGGGGTTCAAAGTCCCACATGGGTCTTTTAGCCCATTTGCTGAAAACACACTTTACCTAGTTCAGCATTGAAACCTTATAACAATAGTACCGTGATGAGGATACCTTTAGATTTCTGGGAGTTTTATGACCAATTGGTCCCACTTGGGCCTTATTGCCCATTTGATGAAATCATGCAAGGCAGCATATAGTTTCACCAGCATAACATGAAATATGAAGGTACGTTCGGCAACTTTTTACAATATGGGCCCAAATAAGGTCCTTCTATCAGTTGATCTTTTACCTCAAATTTAAGACCTCATCTGATGGCCCGGTACCAAATCTGTGTGACAGGATACATTAGAAATGATTTATGAAATAGACCACGTGGCCCCAATTGAACCATTTGGGCCCATGGGAAGTTTGGCCCAACATTTCTGAACATCACAAAGGTAGCACTACCTCAGTACTGCTGTGACAGTCTCAGTGTTGCACTATGTAGGGGAAAAGCATTTAGCATGATTTCATCAAGCAGGCCACATGGCCCATGTGGGACCCCTGATCCAAACTTCCTGAACATCCGAAAGGTACACTTGCTGCAGCATACATCCTTCTCTGACAAACTTTCAAAATTGTACCATGTAATCTGTGGACGGAACATTAAGCATGTTTTCAGAAACTGGGCCCAAATAGGGCCCACATGACCCGAAGATGACCGTTAATCGTAAATATCAGACCTGATGACCAAGTACCAAATCTGTAGGAAAAAAGGGCTAAACATTTACCATCATTTCATGAAATGGGTCATGTGGCTGGTGTGGAGCTTGGGCACCTGCACTAAGTCAATACTACCTCGTAGTGTTGTGACAAATTTCAGCATTGGCCCCTACTACAGGAGGAAAGGATTTTTGCATGGTTTCATCGAATGGGTAATATAACCCATGTGGGACCTATATATTACCTTTTTGATATTATTATTGTGGAAGTGAACTGTAGGAGGAGATGCATTTTGTCCCTCTGACCCACCTTCCTCCCCATCAAAAGTGTCAGTCTGTGCCCAAATGTCCATCTATGGCATTTGACCTCAAATTCCCGAATTAGCCAAGCTTTATAAGCAATATAGGTATGCCTTGACGCAAACTGAACAGCGCCGCGCACAAAGTCGCCAACTTTAAAGCTGTCACCAACTCGTTTAGTGTCGCTACGACTAACAAAGTGACAGCTACTTCGTTTTGCCCTTTTGCGCAAGCTAGAACGTGAAAAGGGCAAATCTTGTCGATCCCAGTATGCATGATGCTAGCGGTCGGCTGGCGGTATATGGCGGAAAAACGTTGGCGGTTTAACGCTGACGGCCCGCTGGCGCACCGGCGGACGCTTTTGTACAGTTGTGTCTTGGCGGAAAACCGCCAGCAGACCAATAGTGGAACGCTTGTGAAATTTTTTGTACAAAGTACATGTTTCTGTTCTTTAGAAATGTATCAAACTACCCGCTTCCGAAGACTTTTAATAAAAGTGATACTTTGGGGCCTACTTCTGGTAGGAATTGTTCCACATAAACAGGTCAGCTTACCTACATCCTTAGCTGTACTTCATGCATTAAGCTCAAGCATTAACAATAATATCCAGGAAGTCCATTGTGATTGGTCAGTGAAATTGTGCGTGCAACACAAAGGGGCTTTCAAATACAAGCTCATTGTAGTGTGAAACTTCTGATGGAGTATGTTGGTCTGTATATAGGCTATTCACATCAGATAGAAGTACCATGTGCACGATCATTTTTCTATCCCCTAAAACATATAACGTACCTATTACCTGGAATGTGAGTCTGTTATCTTGACGAAAATGTTTTGACATAGGAAGGAGATTTACGGGGCTGTGGCAAACAAAATTATGATAACGTAGAATATATGAGGGGCAAGAACGTTTCACTGGGAACGCTGTTCTGGCCCTCTCGCTCTGCCCACGGCCTTCTGTTGCTACTTTGGTCATCCTCGCCTGTTTACTACTACTAATATGATGGTACAAAGTATTGCTTATCGAAAAAGCTGCAATTGCATTATAGGTACAGACATGTAGAAGTATATATATATATATATATATATATATATATATATATATATATATATATATATATATATATATATATATATATATATATATATATATATATATATATATATATATATATATATATATATATATATATATATATATATATATATATATATATATCCAAACATTTTCTCAGCAGGGCGCCAGCATCGGAAAACGTGTACAGTACAGTAATTTTATTTTAAAGCTTGCTACACCTCAAACAGTTGAGAATGGTATTTCCCAGACTTGTTCGAAAATTCGAAGCAGTTGCAGCGGCCAGCGGAATATTCTTTTTGAGATGCTTTGCCCAACTTTCATTAGCCAGAGGATTCAAATGGGTGCCAAATAATCATAGAGAGTTTACAAACGGGTTTGGTGTATGTCAACTAACAGTAGTTCGGTAGTTCCTTTCGTGAATCATACAAATTCCATCAAAAACCTAGGGCAGACCTTATGATAAAAATAGCTTCTCAATCGGAACTATTCGTAGACCTGTGGTTCAAAGGGTTATAACCCAATGGGTTTTAAAGAGAATGTTCAGCAAAGGTCGATGCTTTTAACAATTTTACAATCAAACGGAAAACTGAGCAAATTGACAATACTCAGGAATTTACCATAGAAAACGGGCCACCACATTGGATGAAATGTAAAGTATAAAGGTTTACAAGATTATCTTCGGTGTTCATATTACATTCTACTTTTAGTTGTTACCTTTTTTAGTTTGCATGGAATAAATGTAACACTTTAATTCCCCATTGCATTCCATAGAAAATGTCACACTTACTGGCTTGAACTCATCACAGAAAGGTCACACACTACAATTCTACACAGAGAATCATTCTGGATTGAAAAACTAAAAACCCTTAGCCCGAATGGTATCAACGTAGATAAATAAATTCACAAGACCCACTGCGTCGCCTTTCGCAACAGCGGGTCACTAATTTACACCGCGCACTCTCCGTAAGTTACCGAATTCTATTTGTTTAGGTTAAGCCTATTGTTTTATGTTCATTGTGTTACTGTAGCATCATTTTGAACACTGATTACCTGTAATGTATACGTAGAAACGTCTTTTGCATAGTAGCCCCTTTGATTAGTAAGCTGTTTTGGTTAGTTAAGTGTAATACAATTTGTTCACCGATACTACCCGATTTTAAGTTATTTTCTCTTATTTGCCACTGTAAATACTAAGTTTACCCTTCTCTTTTCTTTCCTATATAGTATTGTGAAGAAGGCCTATACATACTGGCCGAAAGCTTGATTAAATCTTAGTATTTGAGTAACGCGAAGCTACGTCTGCCGAGTTTTTATTTTTCTGTTATCTCACTATATATAGATATATATATATATACATATATATATATATATATATATATATATATATATATATATATATATATATATATATATATAACGCTAATTGCCACCTGATGGGGGAATAGTTATATCTGCTTGTACATAGGGCGAAAAAATAACAATAAAATACATAAGAAAAAAATTCGCCCTAACGTCTAAACATATAAACAACGTTATTTCAATGGCCAACCATCCGTTCGTGTTAACAGTTAGGTGTCCGTAAATTTGACAACTTTGAAGTAATTGTATCTACTTTGTAAATCGAGGAGGGCGCACTTGTCCGTTAACGTATTCCTATAGAAAAAGTGTGTAGAAACGTTAAGGTGAAACTTATATTTCGCCTCAAAATTTTTTTCCCCCTAAGGTCGACTTTTCAATAACAACTTTCCCCCTAAGTGCCGAATTAGTGAAATATATATTTATATATATATATATATATATATATATATATATATATATATATATATATATATATATATATTTTTATATATATATATATATATATAAGTGAACCAGTGCGGTATTGAAAAGTCGCATGAAGACCTTAGGTCATTTTTTCCTCAAACATAGGCATAGCCTTATACTGAAAGAGGATTTATTTTTTTGAAATGGAAAACTTAGCCTCAAGCAGGATTCGAACCAGCGACCTCCCGCTTAAAAGGCGGATGCTCTGACCACTGAGCCATTGAGGCCTATGTGATTGAGCGCGGTCAACTAATTATAAATACTGTTGGGTTAAGTTCTCCATTGTTACGTCAGAGGAGTGTCATAGGAACGCGTCCCCTGTAATATTAAGTAAGCCGAGTGACGTAGCGACCTTATATGAATAAGTGAACCAGTGCGGTATTGAAAAGTCGCATGAAGACCTTAGGTCATTTTTTCCTCAAACATAGGCATAGCCTTATACTGAAAGAGGATTTATATATATATATATATATATATATATATATATATATATATATATATATATAAAATACATGTTGAAGTACGCGTACTGGATTTCCAATATAATGAAAAAAAGAGAGGGTAACGCCTTCATCATATCCAGTAAATCATAGAAAACAATATATTTCAAGCTACCTCGCTCTTCCTCAGTTGTTAACGACAAAATGGAAGTCAACAAGCTGAACTACGGGCAAGCCCAGCACTTAGTAATACAGGGAATACAGCAAACCTCAGCAAACGTAAGCCTATACGAAACAAGCTAGTATCTTGAAATGCAATAGTGTTTACTTTCTTATTTTATATATATATATGTATATGTATATGTATATATATATATATATATATATATATATATATATATATATATATATATATATATATATATATATATATATATGACGCTAATTCCCACTTTAAGGGGGAAATTGTTATATCTGCGCGTATTTTTAGGGCGAAAAAGTAACAATGAAATACATAAGAAAATGTGTTCGCCCTAACGTCTAAAAATATTAACAACGTTATTTCAATGACCAGCCATTCTTTCGTGTTCACAGCTAGGTGTCCGTAAATTTGACAACTTTGAAGTAATTGCATCTACTTTGTAAATGTAGGAGGGCGCCCTTGTCCGTTTACGTATTCCTATAGAAAAGGTGTGTAGAAACGTTACGGCGAAACTTATATTTCGCCCCGAAAAATTTTCCCCCTTAAGGTCGACTTTTCAACAACAACTTTCCCCCTAAGTGCCGAATAAGTGAAATATATATATATATATCTATATATATATATATATATATAATGAAAAAAAGAGAGGGTAACGCCTTCATCATATCCAGTAAATCATAGAAAACAATATATTTCAAGCTACCTCGCTCTTCCTCAGTTGTTAACGACAAAATGGAAGTCAACAAGCTGAACTACGAGCAAGCCCAGCACTTAGTAATACAGGGATTACAGCATAACACAAAAGAATTACAATTAGATAACAAAGCGACGAATGTACTCAATCTATCTCACCATACCATCTCCCAAGATCAACAAGAGGTTCTAGAACTTGGCCTTTCATTTTGTCCTTCGACTGTTATTGATAAAACTGAACTCTGTCACGACTTACATGCTTTTACACGCAGTGCAAGACTGGCAGAATGGGCTAACAACGAAGATATCAACCATAACCCCCCGACGAATTATCCCAAACCACCCTCACTTAGAAGTAAATGGACACCACCTTCAGGTCGAAACCATTTTATTGACTCATTTGTATCAAAGGTACAAAGGTACAATCTTGTTCATGACTTTAGTACTAACGTCATCCCAGAGATTCAACAGTTGATCCCCGCCACCCCTAGACCTGGATCGTTTTATACCCTCCCTAAGGTTCATAAGTTACCCAAATTGTTAAAGGATAAATGTAATATCGACACCACGTCCCTATCGGAAGTGGACCTTGTTCAACTAGCCGTGCAACATAACATTCAAATTCCTGGCCGACCTATCATTTCGGGGATCGGCACCCTTACTGAATTTATTTCTGCTTATGTTGATTCCTTCCTTAAGCCCTTACTACAGAACATTCCCAGTTTTATCCAAGATACCACTGATTTTTTACGTAAACTTTCTGCTAATACTAGGGTTTTAAGTAATGATTCCATTCTGGTAACCATGGATGTCACGTCTCTCTACACTAACATCCCACATTCAGAAGGCACTGAAGCATGCAAATTGGCCCTTGAAAGATCGGGCTGTAACCATACCAGAGAAATATGTTCATTAATCGAGTTCGTTCTCAAGCATAATAATTTCACCTTCTAAGAGAGAAATTTTATACAGACCAACGGTACAGCCATGGGTACTAGAATGGCACCCTCATATGCAAATTTGTTTATGGCGGACTTTGAACATAAATTATTAAGCCCGGCCAATGTTAAACCGTTTTTCTATGTTAGATATATAGATGACATTTTCTTTATCTGGAATGAGGGACCTGAAGAACTCTTAAAATTTTTTCAACTGGCTAATGACCAACATCCCTCTATAAAATTTACAATGGAGTCCTCCCAAGTCAGTATCCCCTTCCTTGATGTCGAGGTTTGTCTTAAAGAGGGTCGTGTTGCTACGAAAGTGTATAGTAAACCTACCGACAGATACTCTTACCTCCATTATAGGAGCTTTCACCCGTTACATATTAAAAGATCTATAGTTTACAGTCAGCTTCTTAGATACAAACGCATTTGCTCCGATAACTCTGATTTTGTCAAAGAAAGTACAAACCTTTTCCACCATTTCCTATGCAGAGGTTACCCTTTCAAACTTTTAGGTACCGCTTTCCGACGTGTTGAACCACTCAAGCGTGAGCGGCTCCTACAGTATAGAGAGAAGAACACTTTAGAGCGCATCCCCCTAGTCCTTACCCATCATCCCGACCTTGACCCCCTCCTACAGGAAATCAGGTCTTCCTGGAGCATCCTCCAAAGTGACCCTGAAATTAAGGAAATTTTTCCTCTACCTCCTACCATAGCGCGTAAACAACCCCGTAATTTAAGATCTATTGTTAGCAGAAACAAACCTTTTCGCAGCGCTACCTCAGGAGGCAACCGACCCTGTAATAAACCTAGGTGTCAACTTTGTACTTTTATTGACAACTCTACCCACTTCATTGACACTTCCTCTGGGGTCAAACTTACTCCCGGTCCCTTCAACTGTAACTCGTCTAATGTTGTATATTACCTTTTTTGTGTTAAATGCCCTGAAATTGCATACGTGGGAGCGACAGGTGATAGATTTCGACTAAGATTTAATAACCATAAACATTCTATTAGACACAACAAAACGGGTTTTCCTGTAGCAGCTCACTTTAACTTACCTGGCCACTCCTTATCCGATTTACGATTTCTTTTACTTGCAGGCAATTTTCCTTCGGCGGAGAAACGAAAACAATACGAATTGAGCACTATCCTTAAGCTTAAGTCACATACAACAGGGTTAAATAGGGATCTATCAATTTTGAGTAACTACTCCTGGGTACAACAAACGTAATCTTCTTAATCTCTTTAGGCCCATTATGTCTATTTGTTATCTAATTGTAATTCTGAGGAGTGTAGGCTACAAACGTAAGCCTATACGAAACAAGCTTGTATCTTGAAATGCAATAGTGTTTACTTTCTTATTATTTATACTCGCTCCCATCGGTTGAGCACTGTATCCAGTGTTGTTTCGCTATTTTTAACCATATATATATATATATATATATATATATATATATATATATATATATATATATATATATATATATATATATATATATATATATATATATATATATATATATATATATATATATATATATATATATATATATATATATATATATATATATATATATATATATATATATATACCTAATTGTGGAATAAGGGGAAATTTTTGAGCAAAATATCAACATTAGGGGGAAATTACCGTTAGGGGGAAAATCTACGTTCCCCTTTACGTTTTCACACACTGTTGTAATGGGAATACGTGTATAGTGAATAGTGTATAGTAAAATACATATGGGGGTACGTAATATACCTAATAACTTCCATGTTGACCAAATTACGGACGCCTATCTGTTAACACGTACAACTTATGCACTATTGAATTTACGTACATGTATATGTTTTTCCTTAAAGGTGGAATATACAGTTAGGTATTTTATTGTTTTTCATTTCGCCTAAACGTATCAAGATATACAAATTTCCCCCTAATGTTCAATCTAGTGATATATATATATATATATATATATATATGTATGTATATATATATATATCTTTATATATATATATATATATATATATGTATGTATATGTATATGTATATATATATTTTTGTATATGTATATATATTTCGTTAAATGTTTGAAATACACTATGCAATTGTCGAGAAGTTAATCATCTCTAGAAAATAACTGCCCGGCCATAATTTGGTATAAAAGAATTCTTTAACCATTTACATTTTTCGAATGTCTTTGAAGTATAATTAAGACATTCCTAATCAAATCAGGCACTGCCTCGTAGTCCTACTAACATGAATGCGCTACTTTGTTTCAGAAGTGCAACTTAATTTGTGTACTAATCGTTTACATAATTCTCACTAACAGCTTTACCAAAACATCCCTGAACTAGGTCACAGCCTACAGATCAATAGAAAAGAACTTGGTCAATAAAGGCATTCGGCACAGTGGCAATGTAGTAAGGAACTCAGTTGCATTAAATAAAATGCTGTTGGAGTTTTTCTTTCCTTTCAGTGTCTATGTTTTTCTTTTTGGGTTTGGGCTTGTGTTCATACTTGCAATAAATTTGCGAACTGCAGGAACTACAGGGAACTAAAATTAACCGAGAAAAGTGAAAATGTTACCCGTCTTGAACCTTCCTACAATGGCAGCTATTTTAATTTTACATTTTATTGACCTAGGAAATGGGAAGTTAAAGATTCTAAATACGCTTAACGGGAGGGGGAGGCCGTTCTGTTTTGGATTTCACATCCTTCATAGTTCTTAACTTAAACTGTCTAGTATAGTAAGAATGTTTTCCAGAACTTAATGATCTAATGATATGACGGCTTCCTCAGTTCAAAGAAAGATTTCATCATGCATTTCACGTTTTACGACAATCTGCACGTATTGTCGTATTAAAAAAGTTCGTCTCATACAAAATATATCACTACAAGTTTGGGAAAAAACGCAAACCTTGAATTATTAGGACATGTTTTGCCACCACCGTTGAATTCCAGCTACATTCGTACTCTCCTTCATTAAAAAGATAGAGATGTTCCAGCAACAAGGAATAGTTCGAATAAACTAAGGAATTATTCTTAAATCGCCAATTCACGACTTTATCATTGAAACTGATTATTTTACCGTCATGCCTCCATTGAGA
This sequence comes from Holothuria scabra, assembly GCA_037179385.1. NCBI lineage: Eukaryota > Metazoa > Echinodermata > Holothuroidea > Aspidochirotida > Holothuriidae > Holothuria > Holothuria scabra. The sequence goes on from CM074179.1 coordinate 16,297,181, forward strand.
ACTGACATGTTGAGAAGAGCAGCCTGGTAGCGTCAAGTTATCTCCAGTTTTAGCCACAAGAGGAAAAAAGTTAATATTAGAAGATTTCGAAAAAAGTTGCAAAGCAAATAAAATGACAATAAGGACACAGACACGTATTTTTTCCATCACACCAACGGTCAAAAGCATCTCTTCTTGAAATCATACACAGGAGGTAAAATCAGTTTATATTCTATGCTGAAGCGAAATGGTTCTCCTCTTACAGTTTTAAGAAAAAAAATCCGTTCGGATAAAATTCAAAAGCTGGTCAGTATGAAAAGTCGGCGCTTTTATGAACATCATCGTAGAAGAACCTGAATCCCACTGTGAACGTATGTTATATTCCTGTAGTTTAACTCTAATGAAAGACAAAAACGAAAGTAGGCGGGCAATTGCTAGCTCGACAGCCAATAATAAATTTCTGAAACAACGCTTTCTGAATACGTGGGCTGAAAGCATTAAAGTTAAGGTAATTGTTCGAAGGAAATGGATTTTTCAAAACATGTCAACGAGTTGTATGGAACATCAGTTGCAGGTAAGATTCCAATTAAATGGGCAGGCGATATTCCAGTCCAACTGCACTGCTGTACTGTCCATGACGTCAAAGACAGTACCTTAGGCACGCTTCCCATTTTCGAGGGACAGTTCTTTCGTTCAATGTTTCTTGATTTTCAGTGAGTGGTTTGCTCTACAGTCGAGCTCATTCTGTAGAGTGAGTCATGTAGACGGGAACGAGACTTCATGGTCACTTTTGGTTATGATATGGCCTAAAATGAGCGGGCTTAATTTTGGCGTTTATATATTTTATTGTTTTATGAAAGGATACTTGAGTAATTCAAATTTGTATACAGTATTTATGCTCATGTACACAACGGTCGCATTGTACCTGTAGTATAACGCGTACACGTACGGTGTCGCTAAACGCTAACAAGCTTAACAGAATTGTAGTATTGTGGCACACACACTGTACTGTGGTGTCTCGAAAGTGCTTGTAATTCGGAGAACATCCATAGCATTTACGCATCTAGGCCTGGGTTTAATATTAGAATTTGACGTTAGCTCTCTTGGAAGCAGTTACGTAAGGCTTAACTGAGGCTTGCCAAACGCTAGGTGTATCTTGAGAAGTATTATGAAATGGTAGCCATCTTGCTATAATCACACCTACGGTAGCGACAATCTACGCATAGGACGTTAGTGCAGTCTGCTCTTTCAATGTATATAGAAAGACTGAGTTATACATAGCTGTTATTGGGTCTAGCAGTCGGTGACAATACGTTATCACCGTGCATTGTTTTGTATAAAAATTTGCACTTTGTCAGTGGCTAAAACCGGCAGATTTTTCAAGAAAGTTGTTACATTTTGGAAATAATGTATCTTTAGGTCCAAATTACCAAACGAATTAAAAGCTATGATATTGTTTCCGATCCCCGTCCAAAGTTTGTTTGAAGTATTGCAGGTTCGTCGTCAAATCACGCAAAAGTTAAAGCTTCTCGGCGGCCGTGCCATCTTGCAACGTCGTTTTGGTTCGAACGGTGAAGACCAATTTTTCCATGATCCTCTGTCCATGTATATGTAGGAAGTCCGTGGGCATAACATACGCTCAAAGGCCCACCGCTGCTTGTGTATATTATCATTCTCAGAATGATGGTCATTATCAGAATTAGCATATAGGGGTATATACTGTTCTTTTTTCTGCACTTAGGGTTACCATAGGCCTATTTATTTTCTAGCAAGGAGGACATGCATCGCCACCCTGGCGAAGAGGTCTAAGAGGAGGGAATGGGTGGGGAGTTTGGAAATTTTGGTGGTTTTCATTGGTGTCTAGCTGCAAAATGGTGCAGTATTTGTTGCTTTTCCTAGGGTTTTTTCTAACCTGATTAAAGCATTAGGGGAACCTGTCAGATCATGTGAGAAATACATGAAACCCAGACATAGTGGCGGTGATTTTACAATACCACCCGGACAGCAACAGCGCGAAACAATAAAAAGAGGACGTCTAGTAACCCTACCAGCAGTGCCACTGTTAGCACTGTAAAGGCATACTTTGCGACCTCCGGTCAATCACTGCCGTTACATTGGCATTGCATGAATAGCTCATATGTGGTGATTCTTCAGTTACCATGATAAGCACTATGAGAAATAATGCAGTCCTCCATCGTTCATGTGTATCATGAGATTGCGAGTCGAAAGTAACGAAGGATTGATATCTACAACAAGCAATCAACACAGTTCTACATTGATTATATTCAGGTATATATCACATCGCCAACTAACGTGAAAGGACGATATTCTAAGCACGAACCAAAATACGTTGGCACAGAAACAACCATGGACTGTTAGTGGTTACGATTTTCTCAACCACATTTTCTAGTTTGTTGTAGACATTCATGCTCCAGCTTTTGTGATAACGGTGAACTCCGGAAGTAAATCGCACATGGCAGTCATCACAACTATGCTTGTATACGTATATCTATATTTATGTAGTTTCCGCGACATGTTTTAAAGCTAAGATATCATCAGGCGCCAATTACAGCACAGGGGAGATATTCTCAATTAATTTCAATTTTATTTCGGTTGAAGATGCCCCCAAGTTTTGGAGGTTCGTAGCAACAATAGTTTTAATTCCAAATCTTCACATCAAACCACAGTCCTTACAGTTTGAAACAACCTTTAACGTGTCGTTAAGCACATAGGCGCACGGAACATTTCGGGTTGGGGCAGAATACTTTTTTCCGGACAAATGTTATTCTGCTCGACAGACTATTGTATTTGAACACCGGGTCCTGGGTATGACTGATGTTAAACTGAATCCAGGTGGAGCGCGGTTGTCGTGTGAGGAGAGAAGTTTGCTCCCGACTATTCTCTGAAAACTGCGCCCACGAGGCCCTTATTACTGATTCCACTGCTGGTGGGTTGTCGTTAACGACTATATCCTCCGTCACGGTGGTAGTCCATCTGTGGGCTGCAAGATGTAGAATTTGTGCACCGTATTTCCCGCCTATTTTAAGAGGCGACTAATGGAATGGACCCAAACCGATAAATTTAGATTACATTCGTGTTTATGTGTCATTAATATTTCGTAACTAAATAACCTATTGCTTGTGAAAACATCTACTTAGAAAATTTGAAAAAAAAAAAAAAAGAAATGCTGTCCCTCAGATAGCCGAGAATGTCAGTTCCCGGGCTTTGAGTAGAACCTAAGCAGGTGCTCGCTAGATGAACTTCTTTTGTTAATGAAGCTTTATGAGAACATGAAAAATTTCGTTGAATGAAAAATCAGCATTCAACTGAGGGAAAGAGCTTCACATTGAAAGGTACTTTGACGTCGTCTGATCTCATGCAATGGAATGACCTTTGCTGGCGTAAAGTCGTAAGGCGACTAAAATCCTCGACAAAATTACATGCGACAAACCCCGCTCCTCGTGTCAATGTTGAAGTTTCAGGATGTCTTGAACTGCCACAACATTGAATGAGAAAGTTGGAGGGGGAATGGTGATCCGTTCATTGCTGGTTGATTACTAGAACTAATGCAAGTGTTCCTATAAACACGTAGTCTACGGATAGTTTGCCATTTTGTATTTTCGATGTGTTACCAAATAATTTCTTCATTCTCGAATAAAAAACAGTTCTCTTCTTTTTAGTTCAACATGAGGATCAATATCCTGCTAGGTTCACATGGAACGTTTTGCACCTTAGGAAGGTTATGTTAAATGCACAATTGGAGTCTTACTGAACCCTTTGGTTGATCATAGTATTCACCCTTAAAAACGGGGGTCTCAATTTAACCAGTTTTGTTGTTCTATTTACTCCAAAACAGTCCTGGTTAAATTTTAATGCATATTCTGGTTAAAGTAACACACCTTTTGGTTAAAGTAACTAGAATTTAAGTTATTTTTAAAAGGAAATTTAAGAGGATTGTGTTGGAATAACTGTAACACTGAACCTGGTTTAAGTTAACCCCGGCGTTTTAAGAGTGTACATGCTTCGAACTGTCAATGTAAATATTTTTTATTACATCCTCTTTGATTTCTTTCGACAGGTCGATAAATATATCTTTAAAATGGGACGTTTACATGCAACTCTCTTCTGCATAGTCGTTGTTGGTTACTTTATAGTATTCGGTGAGTATTCATTGTTTTGACGAAGGGAGTGGGGTAATTTCATCACATGCTAACAATTTTTTAGATTAAAGACAAGTTGCAGTTATGTCCGACAATTCTTTCAATCTATGATGTCAGCTCTGCGGGATACTTCATAAAAAAAAAGCTCTCTGCTTCAGATGATACACTGATATTATATTTCACTCAAACTTTCTATAACTTTAGCTAAGTTTAACAAATCAACCAAAATGGAGGTGTAGCTTTCATAAGGGTATACAGGGAAATGCTCTCTTTATGGACCTCAATATTTGTAATAATAATGACCGATAAAGACGAAAAAATTCCATACCAATTGACAAGAACATTTATATATTTTTCAAAACGTTTCAGTGAGATACTTTCTTTTTTTTTTTATTTAAGTTTACCACTACAGCTGATCTAACCCCTAGGCTTCTGATTTTTTCAACACACATGCTACTTACTGCAGTCTTTTAATGATAGAAATTCACCGTATTGCAAGAGCGATAGACTCAGCAATCCTCCTTCAAAAGCTGTTCCTCTGGATTCAGAGTGAGAGGAACTAAGATTAGCAAATCCGAACTTACTTATTTATTGATACTTATTTTATTTTGTTTATATTTTAAGGTGATTCTTCCCAACCATGTAGAACACCACAGTATTTGGAGCTTGGTGGAACCGGTCTTATTAATTGCTCGTTTGAAGAAAAACCTCTTCGCGTGTTTTGGTATAAGACGGTTAAAACTACTACCGACAATCTAATTATGACACTTTGGGATTCCGCCAAAGAAGGCGGAGGGTATGAGTCTGGTGGTTTTGATATACTTCCAAATGGATCTCTTCAAATAAACAATGTTTCAGCTGTTCATGACGGTAACTTCGTAGCTGTTCAATTCCGGTCATTAGAATACGATCCGGAACAGTTTGTTATACTTGTTATTACTACAGGTAAGAACTATTGATTAGTTGACTTGAAAGGAACACATACTTTATTACCTATTTTAATTTTACACAGCTACCGTATACTGCAAATACTATCATAATAGTGATCGAATTTCAGTACCTATTGGAGCTGTTTGGCAGTGGCGTAACCAGACCTGACTGTCCATGGGGGCGGGGGTGCAATAGCATAGAGGTTTCCCGATTTTGTACTAGTTGAGCTGTGTTTGATTGTCGGTGCTTTAAGGCCTTAAGTGTGTGTGTGGGGGGGGGGGGGAGACAATTTTGGACCATGCAACTCACCCTACCCAATTGACCAAAAGGTACATTTTCATGCTAATTTTTTCTTTCGAGCAAGAACAACTATTTTTAAAAATAAATCTGATTTTTTTCTTAAGTGTGAACACTGTTGTATAAGGTACGTACGGAAAATTTGGGTCCTTTTACACATTTGTGAAAATGGAGCTGGTATTGCAAAAAATTATTTAGATTCATGGTTTCCTGTAAGGAAATTTGAATATTTGGGCGAGGACTATCGAAGAATGTGCGTTTCCTATTAGCATATATCTGAGATAGCATGTCAACTGAAGATTGTGTTATCCAAGGAGTGCGGATTAAGGCGTCTCGGTCACTTCGATAACTAGAGAACCCATCTTCAAGGACTACACAACTGACAGGGTTGAAAGGTATCCGGTGACAGGTGTGTTTGAGAGCATTTGAGTGCGGTAGGCAAAAGGTTCCCCTGCCTATTGTATGAAGTCCTGCTGGAAAACCTTCAGTTGGTGAGGAGCGTACAGAAAATTTTGAAAAATCTCGACCCCTCAGACAGCTGGAAATGGCATGTCGCGGGCTTGTAAGTAGTAGCTAACTTTTCCGATTTTTCTTGCAAATGCGAACACCACTGTAATAGGGATGTATTGTGCACGTTGACATTTCTGCCCTTTTGAAACAATTATGTGTTGATATGGAGCTTATATTGCAGAAAGCTTTTGATTTCCTGTGAGGAAGTTTAAAGAATTGGTGGAATTACTGAAGAATCTGCACTTCCTTCAAATATTGGTGGCAAATTTGAGAACGATTGCTTTTTTTGGGGCCTCTCGACTGTCTGACAAAGAACAAGAGAGGAAAGTCTTTCCTCCGATAAATTGGACCTCAGACATTATTTTGTTAACTTTAGGCAAATAATGAATGTTCATATATTTTTCTAAATGAATATTTATATATTGACCAAAACAGTGTTCCATGAATGGAGATCTTTCTTGCTTTTGATGTTAAAGCTGACCCACTTTCTTTCCTTTCCCATTTTTTCCTTTTTTCCTTTCCCCTTTCTTTCCTCTCTCATTCTTTTTCCTTTTTTCTTCTGCCTTTCTTTCCTTTCCTTCGCCTCCATTTTTCTTTTTCTTTTTTCTTCTTCCCTCTCGTTTCCTCCTTTTCCGTTCTTTCCTTCCTCTTTCCTCTCCTTCCTGTCTTTTCTTCCCTTCCCGATTTTTTGTGTCCGTGGGGTAACCCCCCCCCCCCCGTCCCCCGCTGGTTACGCCACTGCTGTTCGGCATGCATACCTGTTTATGGGAACTTTTTACTTGACTCATAATTGATAATTATTGAAATCATGATGCTGCATTTTCATACGAAAACTACTTTATTTCGTATTGACTTTGCATACAGCCATGTGCTCACTGCACTGGCAACTGACCTGAGTCATGGAAAGTGCATTTTCTGCGATTTCTTGATAAAAGAAATCGTAGGAAATGCTGTACTTTTCCACGGACAATTGTGGCAATTTGTAGGCTGCAATCATAACTTGATAAACCGATAGATGCGTGTAAGCATTCTAGGTCGACTCGAACACTGATTCTTCCCCAGAATGCTTTTTCTAGAGTCCTCCCGACCCTATGGCAAAGGATCGTTTGGCGAAACTAAACCTTAAACTGCTTTCCGTAGAAACTATTACGTCAACAGTGTTGGACAAACACTTGAACAACCTCATGGCCTTCAGACCATTCACATCATTGGTCTGTCATGTGTAACTCCATTCCAGACTGGATGGAAAGAACAGATACTGCATATGATCTTAGCCAAAATGCCGAGAATGTTTTTTCTAAAGTCCTCCCGACCCTCTTTCAAAGAGCTCTTCGGCTAAGCCGAGAATGCGCTATATTTCTCTAATTTATCGGCATCTCACATATCGTTGTACTATCTGCTCTGGTGCTACCCCACCGAAATTAAAATGATGGCTACTGTTCAGAAAAAAAAAAAAAAAAAAAAAAAAACTATTGGTCACGTCACCTTTTCAAAACCTCGTGATCACACCAGTAATTTGTTCAAAACCATAACCCTCTTGAAGTTGCACGACGTTATAAATTAAAAAAAAATCACTTCCATATACAAACTCATAATACAACTCATAATCTCTTATCTAAACTTATTTCCGATTTTTTATACTCACAATTTTCTTGTGCATGGCCACAACACATGTCAATCTTGTTATTACATATTGCCACTACATCCCCTTCTTACACCAAAATTCTTTAAAGTATCGTGCATTCAGATTCTGGAATACCTGCCATTCCTAATTAGGCCTGTTTGAAAAGCACACCAACCCTTACTTCATTCCGTAATTATACTAGGTATATTAACAACGATTATCAATGCTGTTCTTCTCCTCGCGTAGGGTGGGGGTGGCTGCTCATGCTATTGTGGGAAGGGTTTACCTGCTTATGGGTTGGTTTATGTAATCTTTGTTTGTAGTTAAGATTTTTATTTGCTTTTTTTTTAGAGAGTGCACCCTTAACAAGCATTTGGCTTTTAGTTGCACTTCCTTTCACTCTCATATTACCTCATTATATATACTTGAGAGATGAAACAAATAAATGAAATGAAATGAATTGAAAAAAAAATTACAATAGCAAACCTCCAGGGTTAATCAAACAGGACCAGGGAAGGCCCCTAAAGGGTATGACATCACAACTCTAAAATAGACGCCGTTATCGACAATCCGTCCATTTGTTTGCAATTTTATGCAATAGCCCAGACGACCCATGTACAAACAATCAGCATTTTAATTACCGTTGGTGTAAAACCAACGTATTGACTTATATCCCTATCGTTTTGACCCACTGGACAATGCCTCCAAGCTCAAATTCTTGTTAACCCCTGAAGGTTGTTTGCATTAATGTTTACAATCACTTTTAAAAATAAAGATATTGGTGAATTAAAAAGCCATTCGAGAGGTACAAAAAGTTATTTTGTTTATTTGTTTTATCATTTTCTTTGCAATTGATAGATGAACTACTAGTTTGAATTGTAAAATCGCACTTCATCAAATGAAGCACATAAAATAGGACAATATTGTGATACATTGGAAAGTAATCTGAGAGGTATGGCGCGCATTTTTGCCAACCAGAAAAAGTGTAAGGGTGGACATTGCCCTTTAAAAATCATGGATAGTGTTGGAAAGAAATTTCCCAGTTCTATATTAACTGAAAACACAATGAGTTATATCCAAACCAACCTGTATATCGAGGCTGTTAAAAAAGAGGATTCACAAACTAGCTAATAGGCTGATAATTTTGAGCTCGTCATTTCCTCATCATGTGAAAGCAACGAAGTCAGCAGGGCGTTTACAGGAAACCCACAAGAAACAGTGGCGGCGCTACGGCGGGGCAATGAAGAGCATTTTTGCCACAGATTTTGGCCTTGCTCCACTTGTCCTCTCCCAAATAAGGTCAGTTAGGAGTTGGGTTAAGCCCCTCCCTTCCCCCCAAAGTAATACCCCCCCCAAAAAAAAATTATAATTTACCTCCTCCGGGACTTACTTTTTCATCCAGAGATATTCTACAACATGCGAACTTCCGTGGCGTCGCCCCTGGACCCCCACCCCAAGAACGGGAGTTTTTTGGCTCTGTTCTGTGCTACTCTCGATTCTTGTTGCCCCCCGCCCCAAAATAGCCCTTGTCCTTATTTTGCCCAACACTCTCCCAATTTGGCATTCTGGGGTCGCCACTGCAGTGAACAAATACAAGCCCGAGAACTTCGTGCATTTTGACGCTTTGTAACATACCTACGATAAAGCCCTTCTTTCTCAATCACGCCTATCTCAAACGTTGTAAGAATTTTAGCTTAAACACAATCAATGCATTACATATAATCAAAACGACTTTTATTTTTATAATATTTACAAATAACAACCCGCGTACTTCACATCGTAGTGTGTTATACTAAAAATGTTTTTTCTTTTCTTTTTGTGTCTTAGTTAAACCTTCTACCCGCCAGCCATTAATAAAGGAATGCAGTGATGGTAAAACTGCATGTTTGTTGCAGCTCCAACACATTTCTGAGGTTACATGCCTATTGGAGGAGGCAAAACCTCCTATTGCACTTGAATGGTTCAGTCGAACATTAAACGAAGAAAAGAATCTCTCATCTAATGTAACTATTACACACCATGGAGTCACGTCTACTACAGTTGCTACTACTAGCCAAGTGTTTTACTCTACATCAGTGTTAAATCTCCTTGTTTGTAAAGCCCGATCTTTACTGGGAATACTTGATCATGACGAAACATCAATACTTGTGGAAAACAAAAGATCCGGAAGTTTTTCACTTGAAATAGCACAAAAGTTTATTGAGAGAAATTCCAAGTTTGTGCTTAAATGCACGGAGAATAAGATAAATATGATTGTGTGGAAGAGATCCTACAGACTCGAAGATGACTTGGAACCTATTTTGTACGCAGCTCTCTTCGACAAATCTGTTTCAGTTACCCGTTCTGATAGTTACGAACTGAACCTTGACGGATCTCTGACGGTACGTCAAGCTGACGTAGGACATGAAGGATTATTTGAATGTGCCTATGAATCTGGTGTCGTCGGAGATAGGTCACTATTTAATATCACTATATACGGTTAGTCTTTTATTATTAAATCTACTTACCGTACATGTACCTGATCTTAGAAATAAACTTTTCATTATGAACAAGTGAATTAAAAAGAAAGATATAAAACTTCCGTGGCTAACTTGTGCCAAATGCCATTCAGGGTCAAGAAAAGTTGTAAAATATGTTTGCAAGACGGCTGACAATGGAATCTAAACAGGAAAAATGTAGGAGAAGTGTTTACAGTCCTTTGACTGTAAAGCCCTCATCTTATTTGTTAAGAGGTATTGAGATAAAAATAAAAAGAAGCAATAATTAGAAGATAAGCAACATTGAAGTCGAAACGAAGTATATGTGTTTATAAGTCCGTATCACGTTTTTCCTCCTTCTTGACACCCCCTGTCCATACGGAAAATGTTACTGTACACATTTTTTAAATATATTAGGTACGATACGGGCAGTGTGAAGTAATTTCAGGATTATCACAGTCACTCAGTCAACTCTCCCCCAGTATATTAGTAGTCTACCGATATTCTTAATTGTCATAGCTGTTTGATTAACAGCAAGTTTAAAAATGCAGAATACTGTCATTCATAGTATTAATCAGCGTGTAATGAGAGCGTTTTGATTACACTTTGGAATTGTGCATGCTTAACATGAAGTAATTGACCGAGCTTGAGTCTGGATGAGGATGAGTATTAGACCAGTTGTGGAAGGGGCTTAAGTAGGAAAGTTAGAAGGATTCCAACTATTTAGGGTAAGAGGATTTGGTCTTAAATATTTTCTCGCTAGTCATTTTACTCAAACTCTTAATTTATTTTATCAGCTATCCTGTGTCATAAAAGACCCTTAAGAAACATGTGAAAATATTTTGAGATAATGTTATGGTTATGATATATGTAGATGAACCAAGAACCAGAAAAGGGTTCCTTTAGGATTTTAATATAAAACTATGGCCGGGCATATTAAAAAGATTAACGTTCGTTCTATTTCTTGAGGTGTTTTAACCACAAAGATAATTTCCTGATCTCATCAGCAGATCTGTAGCCTAGCCACCGTTCCCAGGATATTTTCTTTTTACTCATTTATTTTTCGTTCCGCATAAACCTTGGGAAGCCTTGAAGGTAGCAACACGTATTACTGGATAAGGGCGACTCTTCCAGTAGGCTGTAAACAGTTTTTAAAAGCAGGTTCAGAGGATAGTCACTTGGTTTAGCTACACACATTGTAATCTCTTCATCCATATACCAGGCTCAGTTCAGATGGGCTAGGAAGGATATGCTGCATGTTGTCACATCCTTTCCAGAGAAGATACTCTTTCGTCGATGGAGTTGGATAATCAACCGATACATAATGGTTTTTGGGGGATAAACAATGTTTGTCAACTCTAAACTTTCCATTGCTTTTCAGTCGAAAAACATGCTTTTAAGAACAAAAAAGCGAGCTAAATGCGCAATAATTGTAATAACCATGCCAAGGAGCAAATACCATTTTCTCGACCGTAAAACATACATAAAAAACATAAAGAAAACATAAACAATTGGCCATTTACATGGCCAAATCCCTTTGTAGTATACGGTGTAACAGAGATTATAGTTTCACATCTTAAAGACACAATAAAGGACGTCGTTCAAATAATATAACTCTATCCGTACATCCAAATAATGAATCATTAATAAATTATTCGTCAATGTGTGGATAAATGAACAGTGCACTAGTACTGCATTATTGTTTACCTTTTTTCTATATTATAGGTTTAGGGTTTACTCTTTATCAGTTAACGCGCGTTTGTTGGGCTTTTTTGACACAGCATATGGGAAATTTGACACATCCGTGCGTCAAACCACGGATGAGCTTGACTCACATTTGACTCGCCAGTACCTGTACGTCAGAGAGCGTGTCTTACAATTAAAAAGTACGAAGTGAATTAGTTGGTGGTCGATCAAGGGGAAGCTGTTTTTCATCTTCTGTAAAAGTTGCGAAGTTGTGAGAAGCAAAACATCTCTCTAAACATCTCCATATTTACGATAAATGTATTAACATAGGCTTAAGATAGCGATATAAAACGTCATTAACATTGTGATAAATGTATTAATAAACTTGGTGCAATTTATACAGATGTATAAAATTTTTCAGACGATTTAATGAAAATGAACACGATAATTTCTTGTCATTCAAATTCTGGTAGCCTTGCAGTGGTATTTACAATGAAAGATGTCTTTTTTCAGTCCCACAATATCCAGTTGTAACAGGTTGTAATGAATACCAGTACTGCGTATTGGGAGCAGGAAAAGAAGGCAGTGTAACGTGTTCAGTGAAAGGAGTTCGTCCATTGGTCCATTTAGAAATTGACACCTTTAATGATGGTGACGCTTCTTCAATTGTGTTTACTGACCGTGATGTTGTAGTTAACAACAACGGCGACCTCTTTGACAAACACATCACGTTGAAATATCGAATCGAAGAAAGGGTTCGAGACAGAATAACACTCGAATGTCGGATATTTGCCGCAAACACAGATGTTTTGACATCCAGAACAAAGTTTGACCTGCTATTTTCAATGGGTAAATACACGGCAGAACATGTTTTCTAAGAAATTCCAGTGACGGCCACTATATATTTTAAGTAACCACCCTTCTCTTTCCTTTCGAAACCTTTCTTCTCCTTTTACTTTCCTCTTCTTTCCTTTTGTTTTACTCCCTCTTCTTATTGTATTGACGTTCTACATTCTTGTTCCTAAATTTATTTCAAGTCGGTAGCATCGGTAAGAGTCCCGTTGTTTATGTTATGTCTTCCACATGTGTATATATTATAATGATATCGTATAAATTTTGTAAGACGGTGGCGAATATTATTTGAAACTGAAGTTTTTTTTCTTTTTTTTAAATGTTTCAAAATATTGTACTTCAGAGGTTGAAGTTGTGGGAGAAACCACTAAAATTTTTCCGATTCTACAAAATTCAAATCAGTGTTTATTATATGTATCTTCATACTTTAAAAAACTGAACCGTGACATGAGAATTTTTAATCTTCAAACTCTCCTAACGTTTTCCCCAGAAAACTTCTCGAAATAGTTCTCTTTCTGTAGCCCCTGGAACGAACATTGCTCCCTTGCTCAATTTACGAAATTTAGAATTAGTTTTATCATTAGTTTTTCATCAATTTGTAATTTGTAATGATCTAAATCGTTTAAGTGGTGAGTTCATTAGCTTTGATACTTACCACCGTTGTTTAACAATTGTGGATACCATTTGATTTTGAATTCGAAACGGTTGAACAATACACTTTAATAAATACTTTTATGGCACTATCATAAAACTATCACTATTCTAAAAATACTATTGGTAATAAAGTTTCCAGGGACAGTAGTTAAGGTTCTTAATTTTATAATTCATCTGCCTCGTTGTTATTTACTTATTCTAATCATAATTATTCAAACGTATTGCTACATTTTTGAAGTGCACCAAACATTTTATGACTTATGAGTTTGAAGTATTTTTGTAACAAGAGAAATTAAATATACGATTAATATTACAGTTTTAGTTTGTACTAACATTTAACAAATTTATGCTTTTTCCTAGATCAACCAATTGAAAATCCAACAAAACAGGCAACCAAGTCGGGTTATCTGTGGATCCTTGTCCTAATTGTGCCACTGGGATTTTCCATAGTCCTTGTTGTTAAATGTATTTTCAGGGGTAAGTGCTGGTTGTGCCTTTGATTTCTTCGATAATTTATAAATGGTTACAATAAAAGGAATTATACTGGTTTCTCATGTCAAGGAGATGATTCCTGTTGTATTCGGTGTGAGTCAAAGATTATTTGGGGTCACGATACGTCAAGATTTAAAACCCTTGTAAGCACGATATCTCCAGAAGATTAACTGTGATTACTGTCATGTCTAATATCAATGTTGCATATTCATATCAATAAAAAGTTCAAATGATAAATTCCCTGAAATTGCGTGTAAACACGGTATCTCATGATTGATAACAGTAACTGGTGGCAACCTTAGCAAGGGTATTGCCCATTAAGACCGAAATGAATTTTTGTGTAAGTCAATCACGACTGGATGCAAGGCCTATTGATTGTTTGTTTGCTTGCTTTTTGCCCCCCCCCCCCCCACTGCGTGTACGAGGATATAGAATTGATCAGCATATTGTAAGAGGCACAATAAAAGCCTCAAACAGCATCACCTACAAAGGGACTAGACACACCTTTATATCGCAAGACTCACTGCTCAAGAGCTACACTGTTACTGTGAGGACAGCGAAAATGTCTGCTGGAACCCAAGCTGATATGACTTGGCCCAGGGAGAGCAGCTTTTCCAAGCCCATTTCACCTGCATTTCCAAAACCACCGATAAACGTAACACAACCAAAACCACAACAAAAGAAACCTAAACCACCACCGAAACTAACGAAGAACCAACGGAAACCAAAAATAGAACGAACGAAAGCAAAATACACTCCGAAGATAAAAATACAGACTAAAGTGAGCAAAGGGTCGGAACACCCTATTCAACTTTATAATAAATTTGGAGCGTTAGAGGGGGAAGACGGAGATGAAGAGGAGCTGATGGAGCTTAGCGGCCAAAACCATCGTTTTAGTCTAGAGGGCTTCACGAGCTCGTCTAAAAGGCTACAGATTTCCAAAGGATGACCCTCGGTGAACCTGTGGCTATAATCCAGTTGAATTGCTGAGGATTTAGACCGAACTACGAGGGGTTCAAATTCTTCATAGCAGACTGGTCTCCTTCTATAGTTCGCCTGCAGGAAACATTTCTTCGGGACCCAGACCACATCACATTTAAAGGTTACGGCATGTACAACAAAAGTGTGTTTTTTTCACCATTGACAATAGAGCAATTTGGGGTTCATCAATATTGATCAACGAAATAGTTCCACACTCCACCATCCATCTGAACACTAACTCACTAACTTACAAGCTGTCGCCATCCGAGCTAGGCTACATCGCACCGTCACTACCTGTTTCGTGTACATACACTCTTAAAACGTTGGGTAAAATATCCGTTGGTTAAAGAAGTTTATGAAATGTGTTGGTAAAACTTTGCCCAACTTTGGGGCTGATTGGTGCACTGTTTAAACGCTGGGCAAAGTTTTTGTTGAGTAAAAGTAATTGCCTAAGTGTTGGTCAATCTTTGCTCACATAATGGTTAAATTTCCCCTTCCATGCACGCGTATACTGTGATACCCAACTGACTGGTCAAAATGACGATAAGATTTTATTCTACAGTTGAGCATATTTTCCCTTTACACACTTGTTGGGTAATTTTTTGCCAATTTTTTGGGTATATTATTGGTTGCAGTGTTTTCACCAAACAACAGTACACTTGACCCGATTTGTTTCACAATTCTTCTCATAATCAGACATGGTACCATAATCTGAAAATTCTCTTTGGCATCTTTTATATTGTCCAAACAGCTAAACTCGTACATTATTTTAGACCATGAAATCGTTCTATATTTCCATAAAATTCTTTAAATAGTACTACGAACTAGAACACATTTGTATGAGATTCCATGATTCGTATTTGGCGCAAAACTGCTATCCAATGAGAGGTCAGGATCTGGGATATTCTCTTTCACGTCCAAATGAGCATTTATATATTATTATTTGAAACATTTCGGCATTACAAGAAACCTGTTTCATAACCATGATAACAGTGTATGAGAGCTACGGACCAGCTAATTCTCATGCTGCCCTTGTGTTCATATTTATGCGTTGATGAAACTACAAGACTTCATCACATCATTTACACACATCATTTTACAGTGCCTTTTAAAAATGATAGTTTTGGACGTACTTATACAGAACTCAGTGACAAACCAAATAGGTTATTAAGCCAGGTTTTTTTAACTAGGACCGATGGGTTGCCATAACCAGGGAGCTGCAGTGACAGCTCCCTGCCATAACCTACAACCTAACATGTAAAGAAAGCACCAATGGTTAAGGAAAAGATGATTAACATATAACCAACATTTGGTTAATGCATTTGCCCAACAGCTCAATAAAAGAAGTGCCCAACAAGTGGGTATGTTTTTAAATGCTAATTTACCAAACAGTTGGGTAATCTCCTGCCCAACAGTTCGGTTCAAACTTTACCAAATTTGGTTGGTTAAAGTTTTGCCCAACTGTTTAGGTTGTTGAATAGATGCCCAGTGTTGGTCAAAAAGTTGGGCAAAATTTGCCCACTTTTTTAAGAGTGTACCACCGAGGTAAAACCTGAAACAAGATGACTTGGGTATTCTTCTCCGCCAGCTACCCTTCCCATTTCTGCTTCTGGCGGATTTCAATGCACACATTGATACGTTGGGTTTTGCTAACACTAACCAGATGCATGGGCAGAGTGAGTGAAGCTGATGTTGCTGGATGGGATCTATGCAATTTGAATGACGGTTGTTTTACCTACCTTCACCCAGCCGCTGGATCGTATTTTGGCAATTGATTTTTTTTTTCTCTTGCAATCCTGATCGATCTTCAATGGGGAGTTAGCGATGACCAACATGAAAGCAGGCAGTTGCTAGAGACTCCCTGGTGGAAGTGACCTCTGTCCATTTTAATCGATATTACCTACCTAATGCCCGGAGAGGGAATCCTCAGCTGGCAACTTCAAGAGGGTGACTCTTCTGAATTTAGAAATCTTTGTAGAAACACGATCGTTGGAGACGCCTTCAAAGGTGCAGAAGACCAGATCTTTCTTTTTACACAGGTTTTGGTGAATATTGCTAACCAAAACTATTCTTAAGTCCTCTGCAAGTCCACGTAACAAACACAACCGTGGTTTAACACGGAATGGGAACAAGCGATCAAGGATCGCAAAAAAAAAAAAAAAAAAAAAAAAAAAGGAAAAAAAAAAAAAAAAAAACAGTCCCCTTGTACATTTAAGAAATACCCTTTTAATGTAAATCGTCCCAAGTCTCCAGTGAACGAAGGGATGGCTTAGTCCTGACTAGGGCCCGCATAGGCCATACTTACCTTTCCTTTGCCTTTTTACTTCACGGGGATGCATGAGTTGCGCCTGCGGGGAGGGGTTGACGCCTGGGGAGGTCGGTGGTTTCGTCGGGGAGGCCTGATCATAATAAAATAATAATAAAAAAAACATACAAGGACTTTACTTACTAGATGGGTTATCTTAAACATATTTTTTGTTCTGAAATATTATTTTAACACATATCGGTATCAATTTTCAATCTCTTCTCCTTAGCTCCATTAAACTTCATTCCATATACCCTGTCCTATCTCCTCCTGCATCGGGGAAGGACGGCAATTTCCTTCGGGGAGGCCTAAAAATGAACGTAAAGGACTAACGTAACTGGATGGATGATTGTGAACTGGGTTTTTTGTTTTTTTCTTCTTCATGATTTTTTTTCATTTCTTACGCTATTTTAATGCATGTCTGAGTCTTGTTTAATCACCTTTCACTAGCTCTGCTATCCCTCATCCCACCTTCAATCTTCAAGGTCATCTCCTGACGGGGAAGGCTGCCCTCCCCCTGTTGTTGAGAAAATCCAATTTCGTCGGGAAGCCTTTATCTAGATGCCCACCCTAAACTGATAAAAGGTGCGGGTCTAATAAAATTCAGTCACTCCGAAGATCTTCTTGATTTTGCCTATTAGAAGATCATATTCTTCAAGGGAACTCACAGTTCCAAATTTTCCCTACAAAAATGGACGAGAGTTTGTTCATATGCATGAAGTGCTCAATGGTCTGCCATCTGGCCTGTCGAATTCTAGGAACGGGAATGAAAATCGGCCAGGCCGTTTCAGCTACACATAATGATAAACAGTAATGTGAGAATGTCTCCCAATAAGTCTGACTGAAAATTCATTGGAAGCCCGCCTGTGAAGTGACGCATTTTCAAATATCTTTGAAGTAAAATCATTTATAGTCTGGAGTTCGGGCAGTCACGTTAAAATTTCATCTATTTAGCAGACCTTGCAATTGAGTACAACGGAGATTCATAATAGAGTCAAAATCACTTAGTATGTTTTCAATTCCCGCTGCATAGTTTTCCCCCGATAAGAGACAAGAACATTTCATCTAATTGTAGCAGTACCTTTTATCTGGTAGTTTTCTGATCACTTAGCAAGTTCGGTTTTTCTATATTCAAGTGAAACTTACTTTTCAAAGGAAAGCTCAAAATTACGACTGACTCATTTCTAGTTACAAGTAAAAATGCCATTTCCTATCCGAGGGTTCTCAATTTTTTGAAAACTTTCAAAATTTCTGTGCTCTACACTCTGATAGTCTGTCGGGGAGATTTACATTTTCCGGACAAAAAGGGCAGTTCTGCCCCTCCAAAACTGAACGCTCCCGTAGGTCTATGTCAATATAGAGGATATAACACTTCAAATGTATGGGAAGCCAAAGTTTTTCCGCGGAAAAATTGTCCAATATTATGGTTATATTCAGTAACCCCCCCCCCCAAAAAAAAAAATACAGATCCACCCTACTTGATTTTTCTTATGAGAAGATTAGATTCTTCCATGAACCCCCCAAATCTGTCATAAAAGTTCAATTATTCTCCAATATAAGCTTCATATTGTTAAAAGGGGCAAAATTTTCCAATTTCGATTGATACTCCGTGCAAAAGACAACCAAAGGCAATTCTGTTAATCACCCCTACATTCTACCTCATTTTGTTCTTGAATGGCATATCACTTGATAAAAACCCAAATTTTACATAATTATAACCGTATCAAAAACACATTTTCTTCCATTAACTTCCAAACTTACTTCCAATACAATAACATCTTAATTTTTAAATCCTTGTTCAAAAAAGGAAAAAAACCTTTTTTATTCTTGGGTTGAAGCCTTAGTACGTAGACTTAATACGATTAAATGCGCAACCCAAAAAGATTTCAACTTCCGCCTATATAAAGTTATTTATTTTGCCCGTATGAAGGACAGATTCTTCAAAAAACACCCCAACTTTTAAATGGTCCTATCAAAAGCTTAATTTCTTTCAAAATTTTTAAATTTTGTCTTCAAAATAAAGTCCAGATTTTTAAGTTTTTGGGGGGAGAAAGCCAAAATTTCGCCGCTGAGTCGCCTCCATCCTGAACTTACTCGACGACTTTATCGGGACATTGAAATGCTGCTCCCTGACAGCGAGCTTGGCCCCCTGTCGGGGAAATCCTGGCGCCACACCTGCGGGGATGAAAGACCATACTGAATAGCTTGTGACTGCGTTGTCACTGTCGGTCACATTCTCATTGACTGCTATGAATACTCCCATATTCGCCTGAAGTACACCGTGCCCGACCTAGAAATTTTGTTTTGGTTTTTTCAAGGAATGCGCACTTGGAAAAGTTTCTGACATGACTCCAGCCTTTGCTATGGTTTCAGTTTTTACCTCAACAATGTGACTTTTTCTCTCTTGGTGTCACTACGGCACACATTGTGTTAATGTGTCGTTAAACCCCATCTAACTTTCAAACTTAGCAAATGCCCTTTCTGTTTGTTTGTTTGTTTGTTTTTCTGTGTATGTTTTTCCTGTTTTTTTTTTTTGTTTTTTTTCCAAACAGTATAGTTGCTTATATTTTTGTTCCTTTTGTTGTTGGTATGGAGAATGTTGCCTGGATGAATGAATTCAAAGCCCATTAGTTCAATAATCCCTAATTAAAGTATTTATAGTGTATGTTGTGGGGTTAATCTAATTGGATTAGCATGAACTAAAAGGTTTCGACGGATCTTTATCTGGCTAAAAATCCCTGATTACGTCAGCGTATATTGTACTTGCATTATAGCGCATTTCTATTGACTTATTGAGTTATTATACCAAAGTTTTGGTTAACATTTGTGATCTTTGAAGCTAAATCCCCAAACAGCAGTCTGATTAAGTAATAATACATATTTATGAGAATAACGTTACATAGGGTTTACAATGGTCTTGCCTTCTAGGGGTGTTCATATGGTTTTACTTTAAAGCTACATATATTCGATGAACATAGTGCTCGTAAACAAAAAGATATGAAAGTTTTGTAAAATGACAAAAGGATCAAAAGGCATACAGTGTCATGGTTCTTCTGTCCAGGGAGTCGTCAGGGAAGGGGTTATCATTATTACTTTTTTGCGATAATGTTGTTGTCAACATTAAGCTGCTTAGAGTTTTGCATTTAAAACATCCTAAAGACCTGAATATATAGGCGGCCGAAGAAGTTTTTAATTGGGGGCCATAAGTTTCCGTTAATGTGGGGGTCCGGAAACTTTGCAAATTTTGCACTCTGAAAAGGAATAATTGAGACAAAGAATATCCGAAATGTAATAAAAGCAACTTAAAATTTATTTTGCGACATTCAATTATTAGGGAGCCCCCCAAAGTCATAAAAAATATTGGGGCGTGGCAGGCCCCCTGCCCCCGCCTTCGCCGCCCATGGAATAGAATTTGGTACTGAACACAATGGTCTGTTGTCTGCTACAGCTTCAGAACCTATTATTTAAATCTCGTCCAATACCATTATTGTCAGTTGTCGAGGAAAAGGGGTAGATGCGCACTGTCTAACAGGCTGTTTTTTAATTGGCTGTTGAAATTGTATTGTCTCGATTGTTTTCTTTGTTAGGGTAAAGGATTAGGTTAGGGATTAGGTTAGGAATTAGGACTATCATTTGCCAGCTAAGAAATTTCTCATTAAACGGTGTGCATCGCCCCAGGAAAAACGCCAATTGCCAATTGCAAGAATTTTTCAAAAAGTTTAAAAAATGCTTCTCTGAAATGCGGAAAATTGTGGCAACTGTGATTTTTGTTAGGCTTGAACAATGTTTCATGTTTTATTACATTAAACACACAAAACACTTATTCCCACTTGCAAACAGTGACCTTTGTTTCTGGACTAAGTTCGCTTAAAAGGAGCATGCTATCATTAGGCTACAGGGTGTCAGTAAGAACAGGGAGCCGTAACAGCTCCCTGGTAAGATAAGGGATAATCAAAGGGGATAAAGGGATTTGTTAAACAAACGATGTTACCTGAAGGGAATTAAAGAATTTCGAGCATATCTTGTCTTATAGACCTTAACTTCTTGGTCTGTCAATACGTCGAGAAAAAAGATATTCCCTGATGGGAAAAGTGAAATATATGTTTTATCTGTTTTAAATAAATACAAAACATTGCAAAGTACAGGGGAGAGATGAAACTCTATGATGGAAGTGCAATGAATCTTTAGCTGCATTTTTAAAGCTATTTTAAGAAGAAAATTAACATCTTAAAAAGGACGACACATATCCTACGTTTGTTTGTTTGTTCGTTTGTTTGTTTGTTTGTCTGTTTGTTTGTTTTTTAACAAAATGTACTCCGAGAATTTTGCTTAAGAATAAACAAAATTTACTTAATTGAATCTTCAAGATGATAAAATCTCTCTTTTCAGGACATGGCCCGAGACGATTCATGATAAACTTAGAGGAGGTAACTCATGTAAGCTGAATATTTTGTATAAACAGTTGCGCGATATATCAATGTTTAAAGGACCTCTTAAGAGTCAATAAACGGAATAAAACGATGTTTTTTCATCCAGCATTATCATTTTGTAAAATGTATAAGAAACATTCTGGTTTCGTCTCAATTCTCGATAATAATTATGTGAAACGAAATGTATGATATTAAAATGCAACACGAATGATCTTAAATTAGGTTACAACAGATCGTAAGGTGTTTATGTCGCATTTATCACGGTGAAGAACATTATTGGTGACATTAACATAATTTCCCAGTTTGGTACTTTTTTGAAAAAAAAAATAACTCCATTTTATTTTTTGTTTTGTGAACAGATAATTCCAAAGATGTCAATGACCGACTCTCAAGGTAACAAATTAATAGTTTAAACCCTGGTTTTCGAAATGTTCATAATATTTTTTCATATAAAAATGAGAAGAGTTAAGGTCAAGAGCATGCCCCAAAAATATAAATCCCACAATTGTCTTCTTATTTCTGTTTAAAGTATCTTCAAATATATGAAGTAAACCAAGCAGTAACTTCTAGTAAACTTCACATCTGAGGATTACAAAGGTCGTCACATCACTCCCACTAGCCAGTCACGTAACAGGACAGTCTACTTAACTACTTCAATTTGGGACGACTGCTGTTGTCCTTTATTGAATTGATTAATTAAAACTAAGTAAAAAAATTTGAATGCAGATATTCTTTTACCCGTCAGCTTTCAACAATTCTTTTGCAATACTTTTATACATATATTGTTCTAAATTTGTCAAATATTGTACAAATATATCAAGTTGTAAAAATTTAGCTAGGGAGATCTGACAATTTACAATGTAGATATCGTCCATAGAATTACACACATTAAAGGTAGTGTGACATGTCAGCAAAATGACCTGTTTTCACCTGGCAGTTTTGGAGCAAAGTTTTTTATTAGGAAAAGTCCGTTGGAATTATTTTAATACCTTTTCCCGAATTTACAGGTCCCAAGATATACCTCTTCAAACTTCGAACGTTACTGAAAAAAGCTGTTGCTCATGCAAAAGTAATGATGTGGAGTGTTGCCTAGTGTTGACATTTCTTTTGTTAAACCTACATAAATTATCTATGTATTACACATAAGCTGGTAAATGGTTTTGTTATTGATACTGGAGATTTCCAAGGACACAATTTTAACTTCCGAAATATAACCTTCAGGACAAACTAATGTGACAACTGTCCTTGAAATGAAGATTTTAAAAACAAAGGAAAACATTAGCCATATATGGTATGTCCTTCCCATGACATCACAAGATTTGCCTATGGAGCTCATTTTTATTAATGATTAAGTGCAAATCAGAAATTGGCCTGTGAAATAATCAATTTTTGATGGACTTTGGTGGAAAATGTGGCCATTATCATGGTTTTCAATGCTTTTTATATCAAATACCCAGTTTTGCCATTTTCATGGCACACTTCCTTTGAATAAGCAAATACGAAGAGGTTACAGAGAAAGGCTGCCATTCTTTCCAATCTGTGTTGAGTAACCAGAACCCCCCACGGTTAACCGCGCCTGGACGATTTTCTTTTTTCTCCCTTCTTTTCGCCCTCATTTTACATTTTCTCTCGAATGCAGGGGGAGAACTTACCGCCCATGTTGTCGCCCGTGGGTCTTAATGTAACGTTTTGATGTTCGTAAAACGTGGTCTAAGTTTTATTTGACCCTAATGAAAAGAAGGCGTACTTATTTTAAGCAATAATGTCATTTGCCTCAGAATGCGATGTGTGGTGTTCATGACAGGTTAGCAAAAATTGTTACTTTCAACACAAAAAAACTTAAAGCAAGCAAAACGATGTCATATCCTAACATGCAGTTCGTTTCTCTGTAAGCCTCACAGTGCTTTTCTCTTCGAGTTCACTGTTTAATGGAAAAATCACGCACATGAAAATTTAACGAATTTCACTTCCCCAGAGTTGCAGGCCTGTTCATGTATCTACATAAAGGTCAACCAATCAGAACGAGAGGGGAACAAAGCAGAAGAAACAAAGCATTCACCATTATTAGTAACCCTAAATTAAACCAATTCCTAGCCAATTTGCGAATAAATTTAAAAAAAAAGCTAGTTTCATCTGATTAAAGAAGGTTTAGGGGTCAACATTTACCAGAAAAAGTGAGCTTTGGTGGGGAGTAGGAAAGTTGCATTTTTTTTTGGGTGGGGGGACAGAGGTCATTGTCCTCAAATATTAATCAAAGTATAACGTGTTTGATCTCAATGAAAGGAAATTTAATTTTAAATCCTGCAAGTGGCATTTATTTTGTCATTTGATGCGTCTGTAAAATGTGAGTTTTAAGTGAGAGGCATTAGCACTTTTTAGCATGGACTTTCAAGACATTCACCTATAGTATCATTAGTAGCCTACGTTATCTGATAAAGGCGCATTGTATCATTTTGAATGTGTTGTAGAATAGCCCTATGCTCAATATGCAATATTAGGTTTCTCTGGAGAAACCTGAATTAGCAATATATAAAAACGTATTGCGGTTTTTTTTTTTTCGTAATCCCAAAAGTACTAAGATACTTTACCTATTTTTCACTCACTACACCTGCCCTAACCTCAAACGTCACTCCCTTTCCAACACAAAAAGTAAGGAACAACTTAGCGGCACAAAGGCACCGCTCCAGCAGTTCACCCTGTTAATATTTGTTGCAGCTAATTGCAGACTGGGATTTTTCTTACTGTTTAGCTTTTGGTTTTAATTTTTTCCTGTTTTTTTTTACTTAGGTTTATGCATATTATTTTTATTGTTTAGTTTTTTCACCTTTATTTTACTCTTCTTTTTTTTAATATGTAATTTAATGTGTATTTTTAACGTACGTTCTTTTTTCGCTGTAATTCTGCAAACATTTATTACACTTCACCTCGAAATACGTCAGTTCCTCCCGCTAATAATGTTCATTGGCCCCACTGAAAGTGTAGTGGTAGCTCTGCTAACCCGTCTTTGGACTTTCTTGTGCACTAACTTCCGACCAGGCTCCAAAACGTAACTCCACCCTGTGTAACTCCGCTCCTTCCTGATTGGTCGCCTTCTTGCAACCTTGGAAATTCAAAACTCGAGCAAATCACAGACAGGACGCACACGCTGCACTTCTGTGATTGGCACATGATACTGGAAGTTGTTTTTACTTTGGCCGCAAAGGCCTAATAAAAACCTATAGCCCTGCTGTATGCCTTCAGTTTTGAGCTAGCCGTTAAATGTGTAGGTCTCTCAAGAACTCTCAAAGAGTAAAACTACGGGAGCAGAGAACGGTGCGGTAGGGAAAAGACGCAAATCGATTTCTCTGTACCATGAATTCCAATGAAATAGAAGAAGGCGTACTTCAAGACCGTTTTGTTATAGCATGTAAAGTATTGAGAATCCTCAAAATAAATGGACGAGTGTCAATGCTAGTAGAAAACAGAGCCTTCAGACAAGAGTAATGTTATTGGTGGCGTTTATTCTACCGTTTATAGAACAAACAAGAAAATCATGAGAAATACCCGGAAAATCTTTTAAAGAATTTAGCGCAAATGGCACGGGGCTCGAAGGATTACAAAATAGCTATTCCAGGTCACGGAAAAAGGTTTAAGCTAGCCCTTTTTCTCGAGTACGGTACTCATTTTTCGAGAACCATCATGGTAATGACAGTCTATTCCTGGCAAAAGGAGGTAAAGTTTAATTAGTTTAGAAGAGTCTTAGAGATACTTTTTGCTTATTCTATTGACTTTGCGACTCTGTGGACTGAGGGTTGTAGAATATGACCATGGTATTTCTCGCCTGTCGTAAGAGGAGGCAATAAAAGGGAAACCAAATTGAACTTGAACCATACTTAAGAATAAGTTAAACTTGAACTTTTTAATCGAGTTGACTGACACTATATAACACATTCCTGTTGGTGTGTCGTGAAAGGAATATCACGGTGTCGATTTCATAATTTGTCAAATAAATGCGAATAAATTTTTATTGTACTCCCTTCAAACCCCACATTATAGCTTGTTCATAACTCGAGACAATTCTGATTGAAGATAGGTTATCTTTGTTAGAAACAGACTCCTTGTTGTTCCAAGGCTTCAAAGTGCTATGTAATACCGGCAGATTTGTCCGAAAATCGTTGTTGTTCTTAAATATTCGAGTTTAACTAATTTGACCTTGAAACCTCACACCAGTGGAACATTGAATATTGTTCCTTTGAGGTTGACTTAAAAATTTTGTGAGCGCAAAGGTTGGAGCTCTAAATGAGTCTGCATATTTCATTTGCATGTATGAACATTACATAAAAATACAAAAAGATGCTTAAGTAATCTGCCGGTATGACATCACAATTTCCCCACAATGCAATGTATTACTGTGGTTTGAATATATTTTTTTAAAAAGACATAACTTCTTAAGGCAACATACGATTGAGACGGAATTTTCAACAAAACAGAGAATAAAAGTACCTTGATTTTGTGAAGGTTTTAAAAATTGTGACCGGAATATCACTTTAAATCCTATTAAACTATTTAACTAACTAAATATAACCAAGGCCTAACAGTTTACTGTACGTAGGTCAAATTGATTATTTTAGAGATATATTTGGAAATTGTTGGGGCAAGCGGTCTCCTGGTTGAAAAAGGAAAGAAAAAAAAAAGTCGGAACGAAATTGAAAGCAAGACGTACGTCTAGACTAGCTGCGATGCCGCAACAAAACTTGACGTCGTCCATTATTTTGGCATGCAAAATGACCATGTGATAGTGTCAATTGTAGTGATCTGTTTACTGGATTTTAAGTATGACATTGGATGTTTTAATATCGGGATGACGTCGTTGTGGGAATGTATTTTTAGATAAAATGTCGTGGTTGAGATTGGGTAAATTGTGTCTTAGTTACCACTTAGTGATTCCTAGATATTAAGTTGCGGGCCCAATTAGCGATATGTTCTGCTGCGACTTCAATATTGTCCTGTGAACGTTTCTTGAGGAGTGGGTTTTACAATATTTGGTAATTAAATGGAGTGTGACGATCTAGCGCTAAAGTTATAATTCAAGTCGAGCTGACCACGGCTGGTTTTCCAGTTTTGACTCACTAGCAAGTCTCCGTATTTCAACCTAGAAAGTGGGAGGGGCGAGGCTGGGGACATGACGACATTTAAGAAAAGCGAAATAATTTTCCCCACTGCATACTGTATGTAGATTTAGTTTCTTTTTCATTGATTTTTCATTCTTTTCTAGTGTGTCCTTGTTATTCTTAAGTAGTAAGAAGTGTTTTTTCTTTTCAAATGCAGAGAACCCTGTCAAGTAACCAGTGAGAGGGGTATAACAGTTCGAGGGCAATGATTTTAACATTAAATGTTATCGTACGAACATCAGATAATGTAGTAAGGGACCAAGGAAATGACCTATCCAGATCTTTCTGCAGCAGTAAGGCATCGTCCAAAATGCTAATCTTCCTAAAATGCTTATTATTATCTGCAAACTTACCTATTCAATATGTAAGAGAACTATCAATACCATTGATGAAAATTAAGAAGAGAAGTTACCATTGACAGCAACTCTTTGAGATATACCATGAAGCCACGAACTTATCCAATCAGCAGAGTTGTATTCAAGTCACTTTTCTCCAAGTCAAGTCAAGTCACAAGTCATTCATTGACAAGTCAAGTCAAGTCACAAGTCATCCAATTTCCGGGTCGAGTCAAGTCAAGTCACAAGTCACTTAATTTTGTGGCAAGTCAAGTCAAGTCACAAGTCAAATCGTTGCAAGTCAAGTCAAGTCACAAGTCATCCATTTTCCGGGTCAAGTCAAGTCACAAGTCATTTTAGCTCAACTTGAATACAACATGTCCATGCTGTTTTTATATCTATATTCCTGACACAGGATCCCAATCAATGTTCCAGAGATGATGACTGGTGTCTTCCCCAGTCTTCATCTGACTGGTGTCTTCCCCAGTCATCATAGACCAATCAGATGGCTTCATTTGGCCCATGTGACACCTCATTTGCATAATCGTGTGAGGAGCAGATGAGCAGGGATGTTCCACTTTTAACCGTGATGTTTTACCGACAGGTGCAGTTTTACGCCAATTTCCGCAAGGATGTTCCATTTTTCGAAGAAGGAAGTATTTTTTCAGAACCGATGAAGGGTTTAGGGGGCACTATTGGGGTCACTAATTCACTGTGTGGACGGTTACCCACGGTATTGAAACTCGTTGCATATAGCGATATACATCTTGCCTTCATTTGCTCCAAGTTTTATCTTGTTTTTCCAATTGCATCACTGCTAAATTATTCAGCCTAGTTTGGCTGATTTTGACAGGCGGAAGCACTATTAAATAAAGTGTGATGTGTCATGACTTTTGGAAGCCAATATCTTCACACTGTATTCAACCTAGCGTCTGAAAATCACCATCTGTGGTGAAATGCACCCTGTCTTCCAGAATATGGCATAAAAAATGCCCTAACTCTGTTTAGTTTCATTTTATTGGTCCCTTGATATCAGATTTATCCACCTCAGTCCATATCTGCAATTCACTTCCAAGATAGCAGCCTTTAAAACATCTCTCAGATCACATCACTGGAACAAGCTGGGAAAGGTGGGCATGGCACTCCTATTTCAAAAGCCATATCATATAATGCAACCTTCAGAAGAATGGAACGTTCCGGTGATACGATACACCGTAACTTGAAAGGAATAATTTTACCCGTCCCTATATCGCGAGAATAATAAAACCCGCTAAAGTGATGGAATGCCTTTCGGGATTTTACAAATTCAATTCAAAATCCGGTTAGGAGGGTTAGAAAATCAGGTTAGCCTAGGTTAGGGCCACCCCGCCCCTTCCCTGGGGCTCGGTGAATGGACCATGGTCTCTCACAATCCGTCGTCAAAATTCAGAAAATATGTAAACAAAGAGTCACGTGACCGATATCCACAATTCAGATTGGTTAGTGGCCTTTTCCATTCTGGGAAAAATCTCGCGGCCGGCCACAAAAATGAACATACACAGTCCTATGGTTTACCAAAGGGGCCTTTCCACGAGATTGCAAATTTCGCAATAAATTCTCTCGATTTTTCTCGTTTCGATCATAGTTCGTGTATTATATGTCACCGAAGTAGATTACTATGACTGAGAAATCGAGTATCTTCGCAATCGGGAAGGAAAGGAATACACGAAATAAAGTCTGATTGGCAAAAGCAAGCTGCATTGATTGGCAGGCTAGCCTTATTGATAACGCGTAGCCTAGGCTAGGCCTTGGCCTTGGCTACTTACTTTTCAGAATGGGTCGTTTTCAGATGCCTGACGAAATTCGACGTCGTTGCGGGGCCATCGACTACTGTGGTTCCGCATAGAGTGAAGTCTGCTGTTCGTTTCGATACTGTACTATTGTAGTTTTTCAAGCACAACAATACAACTTTTGGGACGTGAGACATGTTGAAAAATGGCGAGGTTACCGTTCATCTGATGTGCCGATTGTTACGGAATACTACGACGAGTTTGGGTTTCACCGTGAATATGACAATTGCTTTGACAATTGACAGCCATTTCAATCGGTGAAAAAAATGAAAATCTCCATGACCAGAGCTCGATATATTTTTAGTTTCAAGTTATTGGACTGATGATTAAAATAAATGAATGATAGAATCATTTCCTTTAACTGTGAAAATTTGGCCATGTCAGGCACGTATGTACGGGCAGTACTGCTTCCGAAAATGTAAACGGAGTAACATATTCGAGTATCACAGTGCAGAAGTTGGGTTCTAAATAGCGAAGTCACATTACGTGTGAACCATTATTATGACATTCGTAAATGGAGTCACTCTGTCTGTTCACTAATTCCACAAGCTGACATATAGGGACCGACTGGCACGCGCGACTCGCGTGCATGATATAGTGCAGGCCATGTTGCGTCTCTCGTATTTCGCGCGGCGACACTTCAAGTTTTGCATTTTCGGGCACGATCGGGAGGAAAAAATCGCCAATGTCGGCAAGTCAAATGTGCTCAAGTCAAGTCAAGTCACGAGTCATTACTCGGCAAGTCAAGTCAAGTCACGAGTCAATCATTTTCGAAATCTGACAAGTCAAGTCACAAGTCAACAACCTTCAAGTCAAAGTCGAGTCACAAGTCAACAGAAAGGCGACTCGAGTCGACTCGAGTCGCAAGTCATTGACTCGAGTCAACAACTCTGCCAATCAGCACAATTGCCCTGAACCCCTAACCTACGCAGTTTAACCATTAACCTACCTAATGGAACTTTATCAAAGGCCTTTGAAAAGTCAAAGTAAATGACATCAACGCCATACACGGAATCAAGAGATGAAGAGACGTCTTCAAAAAAAAAAAAAAAAAAAAAAAAAAAAAGCTCAGTTAGTAACACAAGATCTGCTTGGCAGAAAACCATGCTGTGACAGATTAAGTAACTAATTATCTAAAAGATACTTATGTACACTATCCTGAAGTAAAGATTCAATAACTTTGCACACAACACTGGTTAAACTGACAGGCCTGTAATTGCAAGGCACACTTCGATCCCAGTTCTTAAGTAATTGAGTAACATTTGCTACCCGTCAGTTCTTGATAATACAACTCTGTGGCCTTTGCTCTAAAAATAGACACCGCCTACTCGATTTATTATTGAAAAATACCTATTTTACCACCCATAACAAAGGTAGGCGATCTTCAATAATTATTTTTCTTGTTACAAAGCAACATTTCCTACAACCTGCATTAAACCAAACCCATGAAACCGCCAGTCTTAGAGGAGATAGCGGACATAGCCACATTTGAGACTTTCGTGTCGACCTCAAAAGTTAAGGCTGACTGCGTGGCAGCACTGCACGTAGGCTATGTAGTACACTATATCTGGAACAGTCGTTGTAGACACTATCCATATACACTAGACTGCACAATGCACAATATAAAAAGCTTCCCAGGCCTGTAACTATATCATCCAGATGGATCAATAGTAGTCCGTCAATGGTCACTTCTCGGTGCTTGCTATCACAAAACAAGGAACAATTGATACTCTGTGCAGCTTTACATGATTGTTGGCAAAACCCTCATAACCAATTGTCACAAATGATAAGCTTGCTACATGATTCGTTGACGTAACGCCAACAGCCTCGATATAGTTTTAGAGGTATGCCACATGTCAGTACATAAAACATGCACAGAACATGAATTCTTACAATCCTGCTCTATAGTACACTACGACGGTGCATCACACTCGTATGTAAAATTATCTAGGTTTCCATACAGGGTTTGTACTTGTCCATAAACAGTTTAAAAGAAAAAAGGCTGAAACACATACTTCTTTTTGAAGTGCTATATTTTGCTATTATCTTACATGACGATTTGGTCACGGTAAAAATATACACTTAATTTCCTTCCTTGCCCAATTATAAAATTTGATGATTGACAGAGAGTAATGCCCCATGCAAAGACATTTAATCCAAGTCAAGAAACCCTAATCACATCATGCAGAGCACGCAGAGGGGGCTTTGATTACAATCCTGCCCAAAGTATCGTGTAATTTTTTGCAACCTAAGTGGACTAGAAGCTTGGTGAAGTGATAATAATATACCTCCATCAGTGGGTTTGGAAACTTGATATACCTCACTTGAAAAATAGATTACTGAGGTTAGAAAATCAACTTTTTTTACCGCAATCGAAACAGCATGTATATTTTTATATTAACAAAAGTAATGGTAGCTTATTTTGGAACAAAATAAATTGATACTATCCTTTGCAAAAAAAAAACTCAATGCCATATCTGAATGAAAAGGCTACTATAGAAACCCACTGATCTATATTAATGGATTGCATAATCCTTTGTGAAAGCATGGGTCTACGTCATTGAAGCTCATAGTTGTCAGCCGGCGCCACATTGCTCGGACCCACGTAACGCCACAAAACATTGATGTAATTGGACCCCCAGAAGGCCAAAGCGTACTCACAACTTGTACTGGTAATTAATTGATAACAATTATAATCTAACTAAATAAGAGGGTCTAGAATTTCTATAAAAAAAATGCTATGCAACTTCAAGAAAAAACAACAGCCCTGCTTTAGCTGCCTGTCGGCTATGATCATGTTAGTTAGTTAATAGTTATATGAGTTTTACAGCCCAGTTTCTTACCAATTGGTTCGGTCGAGCCGGCCATGGCCTTCGATGATAGCTATGATGATGCTTCAGGTTCACTAGTCATGTGGAAATATGTCGCCCAAGAAGATCGAGCTGAAACCATGGAAACTGAATGGCAGGAAATCATGTAGTGATGTATGTTTACTTGGGCTAACAACGTCTCTGCTACACACAGAGCAGATTAAAACAACGCTCACTGTATAGCTCCTAGTGCTTTTTTTTCTAAAAGTCCCCTCGACTCTCTGGCGAAGAGATAAGGGGCGAAAACCAAACATTTACTCCCGGAGGAGATCTGCTCCCTTAAGGAGCTTAACGTCCCAAAATGGACAAGTACGCCCTCCAAAAGGCAAACACTAAGTGGTCCTGCTCTAGACTGGCTGAACAGAACAGAAGCCACAACCTGGATGCAGTTTAACGTTATGCAGTTTGTTTCTTTATTTAGCCAGTTACATTCCTTTAGCGAGCTAGGTTGTTAAAGTAGGCTCCTGAAGACTTGTCTCTTCAAGGAATAGCCTTTAGTACTGGCTGGATTTTACATAGCTTTCTCTTTGACACAAGGCCATCTGGAATTCTAAAAACAGATGTCCATTCTGTCATAGCAACTTCAGTCCTGGCCAACTTCGATCTGTCTTCAGTGTTTAAAGAGCTTAATACCCCCATGGTCGGTCGACTCAGGATAGATGAGAATCATGTTTTCTTCTAACAGTTAAGCTCATTGCCAAATGTTTCTGCAAGATCCAGTTAATATCAAGGGGAAAGAGAACAAACAAAAATTGTCTGGACCAAAAATCTGAAAAAAAAAACTTTGCAAACTTATTCTTTTTAAACATCATTAATGGAGAATGACCAGGTATACTGTAGGGTTAGGGTTACGAACACATAGCATTGAGGTAAGGGTTACGTACCCATATTATATGGTTGAATGTAATACTGGCCATGTTGCGGGATAGTGATACTGACGTACAAGCATGAGCAGGTATGCCACTTCCAGGAAAGGAAACCAATTAGTACTCAATAGCTCTGAAGTTAAACCACTGAAAAATTAACCCCACTGGTAGACCTTGCCTAAGTAGGCGTTTGGTTTAAGTTTTTTACTAATTTAAGACAGAAATCTCAGTCAAACCTTTCGCAATAATATATAACCTTATTGAATTCATTATAGTTTGACAATTGTTCCCAAGAGACTCTCGAAGAAATCAGTTTACCTTGTCTGCATATATACAGTAAGTATGGAGAGTCCAAAAACAAGGCTCTCGTGTACTATCAACGTCACGTGACTGACTAAAACCGGAATCTCAACATAAGCAGTCAGTTAACGGAGTTTTCCAACGCGGGAAAGGTATAATAACTATGGTGGAATATAATGAAGTCACGATTAATGAGATAAAAAAGTGAAAATCAAATAACAAAGCATGAGGAAATTTAAAGCAATGCAAAGGAATTTCGGAAAATATTTCAAATCTGCAACGAACACCGCCTGTTAAACTACTTAAGGTAAACTACCTAAGTAATTAAGATATCGGGCTCTAGAGAACAGAAAAGTAATTTGTATACAATGTGATTTCAACAATTTACTTTTTTTTTACTTTCAACCGTTCTCCTTCAAGACCTAGAAAAAATAGTGTCATTTATTCCATTAAAAAGGTAATGAAAAGGTAAAAATGGAAAACGCTCAGCAAAAATTGGAGAAAGAACACAAAAAGTTAGTTGAGATTTAGAATAATGGTTAACCCCTGACTCATTTTGATACGTATTCACAGATAAGAGGAAGTTAATTTTCAATTCTACCGCCTCTAAAATCCGTTGTTGAGAATCCTGCAATGCATCTGATTGGTTAAACACGTACCTGTTATTTTACCACACTCGATCAGTAAACGTAAAATAGTGATAAAGATGACGTTTTTCACACGTTTTCGGTGGTAGAATAGGAATAAACCATATCTGTCTGATCATCACTGTCTCATGAAACGTCTCGACTCCAAATTAGCAAATAAGCATAAGCTTCGCCTCGTCTGTTATGCTGCCAATTTGGAATGTCGAAGGATTGTTTACCATAATAGTCAGCAAAATGCGATTTATTCCTGAGTTATCGGTACCATCATTTCCTAAACTTGAAGGGCCTATGACTCGACAGATTTTGGTGGGATAACTACCTCTTCATAGTTCTATCCTATCAATTGAAAACAACTTATTACTGACATACGGCACTGTTGAGTCAAAGATGGACATTAAACACAGCTAGGCAAGCATTATGGTATGCATTCAGTAAGCTAGTAGTCGAAAACTAAAGATGGCACCTTACGTTACAGGTTTTTCTGTATGTAGTAATGTTAAATCCCTCAGAACAGTCGACTGCTACAACAATATCATTATCTTTGAACTAATTTTTCATTGAGATTTTAAGTCAATTTGAAATATCCAGTAGGTACACTTCCGTTCTTATGTTAAACTATACTGAGGCTATACTGACATGAAGCAGTTTACCTACCCAAAAATGAATAGAATTCAAGAGATTTACATATCGTTCTGAAAAAGTTTCAATAAAAAAAGACATCATTTAAAGGTATTTCATGATAAGTACTATTAGACATGTGATTATAATACTATGGAAAGGTGTAGCTACATATAGCCAAAAGGACTTGCCAGCGGACGGCACTTTACAAAACGTAAGTGGTTAAACAGTAATTTGGGGGACTCGATCTGTAAGGGATTGGGCATTCAAAATATTAAAAGAAACTAATACTTTGCAATGGCAGAAGAAATCCTTTTTCGACTTTTTGTACATCCTGTAAATGTTTCTGTAAAAAAAAAAGCAAAAACCCCAAAGGGGGTTGTTAGCAACCCCGCCCCCCCCCCCCCCCCGTGCTGCCCATGTAATGGACTACGTACGTATCATTAGATGATGCTACCGCTAACCTATTTTATTAATTATACAATGAATGCACACGCTGGTTGAAACATAACCGTACTCTTTTGTGGTCTAACCGCCTTTCGTCAGAAAATGGCCCAACTAAGACAAGTTGCAAAAATACACAGTTCAAATACAAAGATCTTAGAATAACACGATACACAGTAATTTGCCTGTATAACTGATAGTTACTGTAAGCAGATGACCCTCGAAAAAGAGTAAATAAGCAAAAAGGAGGTTAAGGTGATACTTCGCATGTTTTCATTACCTGGTATAATTTTTTGTAACTTTCATATCTGAAGAAAAAGAAAAATATTTTCACATGACCTTTAAGGGCCAAATCATAAAACATGACAGTCTACTACACAACTTCGAGTTGGTTTAACTGCCCTTGCCCTTTGAAGGTTTTAGCAACCTAACAGAGCAAAACCTCAGAGTATCTGCGGTCGTTATTATCCCACTCCAAAGCGCAAAGATGCTACCTGTCTAATTACAAGACAGAATATCCGTTAAGGACGCATAAAGAGTCAAAACTAAAAACAAGGAACTGCATACATAGTATCAGATAATGCCACCGCCTACCAATTTTAACTAAAAAATAAATATACGAAAGAAAATTTCGCTCTCTATCAAATGATACATTTTCCAGGCCCGTAGGTGATTGCTATCGTTTCCTTATGAGTTTTTAAAAATTGTTATTTTAAAGTGTACAAACATTGTAACTTCCGGCCACGAAAGGCAGTGTCATATTAGGACTACATAATTTACCATGTGCAACTCTTTTGTGTGACCACAGTATTGTAAAAAAATGTCACTTCCGAAGTGAAACGTTAAATTTCCTTTCATTTGAGATCAAACACGATAAACTATCATTAATATTTGAGGTCAATGACCTTTGACCCCCAAAGAGCACTTTTCTCACCCCCACCCAAGCTCACTTTTTTGGGGGGAGGCTTAATATTGACACCCATGTCCATCAGAATCAGGTGAAATCAGCTTCTTTTAAATGTTTTCACGGATTAAACCTACGTTAGGGATACTATTTTGAGGGAATGTAGCTTAACATTTGTTTGCCAAAAGATCCTGTTTGGTCACGAATGTCGGACTGCAGCAACTTCATTTTCCATTATCTCTTCAAATAAATGTTCCATTTGAAGTTTCATTAATCGTGTGGATGTAGTTCATTTTAAAGTATGAAAGTAGCAATTTTGATTGAACACTTCCTTGTTTTATTTCATAGGGAAGAAGGCAATATTCATTTCTGAGCTCAGAACCAAGTACCAAGACCAATATGACGCCGTCCAGCCCATCCCTTACATCCGAGATAGACTGTATTGTGTAGACAGGGTATTTGTAGAGGGCGGTATTGAATATTTAGTTGCAAAAGACAAAATAGGAGGGCAAGGGACTTGGGGAAAACTATCTTCGTATCATAACATACTAGATGATGCCCGAGTGAAATCAATACGACGCATAATCGAAGGAGAGCCTGGCTATGGTAAATCTACATTGACTCTACAGCTGAGCCATGATTGGTGCAATAAAATCGCGGTATCGTACTTGAAGGACATCGATATAGTAATTCTTTTACGACTACGTCAGTTAGGTGGGGTTACGTCAGTTTATAGAGCAATAAAACAGTTTCTGTTACCCAAAGATTCCAAACTCACAGAAACTGATATTGCCGATATCATTGATGAGTGTTCTTCAGTGTTTGTAATATTAGATGGCTATGACGAGTATCCAGACCAAGATGGCGATGTTGACTCTGACGTCATCAATATTATAACGAGGAAAATGTTTCGGCAGTTTGAAGTCATTCTAACAACACGGTCTTCATATTTACCAAAGAAATACCCAGGGATGACGAAACGATTGAAGTTGACAGGATTTGAGGATCACGCCCGAAATCAATACATTTGCAAAGCTGTTGTAGGTGATGACGTCAAAGCTGCTGAAAAAATAAAACAAAGACTCAAAGAAAACCCGGTCCTTGGTGACCTTTGCCAGGTCCCTTTATTCTTTGTGATGTTTGCACACATGAGTCACGAGAGTGAACAATTTCCAAAATTTAATTCTGTAACAAGTTTCTTTCGTTATATGATCTCATGCTTCCATAGTCACATGAAAAATAAAATGGAGGACGATAATGTAAAAAAATATGACTTGTTTGAAACCGAGCATAGAGAACTTGACAATTTAGCTTTTGAAGGACTGAGTCGAAAGGATCAACAAATTGTGTGGAATAAGCAATATATGTGCGAAAGGCTTGGACAGGACTTTTATGATCAGTATGTGCGGATTGGGATTTTAGTTGAAGAAGAGGTCCTTGATATTTCTGATGATTCAAATGCAGTAATAACTGAACACATTCAGTATAAAACTGAGGTTAGATTTTATCACAAACTTTTTTGCGAATGGTACGCGGCACATCATTTTTCGGAGTATGCGTCAAAAGATGATGTGACCTTTGACCCTTGGGAAGGATCAGAACCAGAGTCTGAAATATCTGATTTTGAGGAAAACTCCCTAAATAATGACAAGGAGAAAGATATCGACTACGGAAGTCATTTCGAAAGCCAAGAAGATCATTATCTGAAATATATAGACCCATTTGACCTTCAGTATGTCTACCGCTTTGCATGCGGCTTGAATCGTGTCGCAGCTGGTAAGATTATTGAACACTTAAAAACCAGGAGGGGAGGAGATAAATTTGCTATTTTATGCATTCTTGAAAAAAGTGGAAAAGTTGAAGATGTGCTGGAAGATGTAAAATACTTGTGTTCACGGCAAGTTAAAATCAACGAGAGTGACTCCTTACTTCTGCAAAGATCGACAATTCAGCTACTAGAAATTGCTATAGCTCACGAGGTAAGTTACAATGGGTATAGAGTTGGCTATGTTTTTCATATATACATGGACCTACAGTATTTGGTCACCTTCTATAACTAACTACTATAACAATAGAGACAATTTCATAAATAATTTCCCTCACGTTTTTGTATAGTGCCGTTCATTTACAGCAGGCTCTCTACCGATCAAAGAGAGAAACAAGAACAATCCCTCCAATTTTAAGTACGTTTGCTTGGTACGACTTCCTTTCAACTAAACAAGATGTTCGGGCGATGTATCTAACTTAAATTTGGTTCTGGTTATTTCCTCTACATCACCTTTTCAAGTTTTATACTCTAAGAACGTTGGGCATTTTCTTTGTTGGTCAATTTGATTTTGCTCAGAAGTTGGTTAAATTATTACTCAACGTTTGGTAACGTCGACAAATCACTATAGCCAACACCTCTGCCAAATATACTTTATCATTACTTGTTATTATTGGAGTGACGTTTAACGTTTAACGAATTGTGGGTAAACTCCCCGCTGTCAACAGTAATTTGTTCGTTCAAGCTATAATGCGGAGACGTTGGTGCGATTACTGAGGAGTCCAGTCATTTGGACTAAGTGGCGGCGAGACGGGAGGGGGCCATGAGGGGGCATTTCACCCTCAGATTTTTCCTTACCCCCCCCCCCCCCAAGTTTCCCCCCAAAATAAAGTTCTTGGAATAGAAGTGTATGAGGCATATGTGTGTGTGTGTGTGTGGGTGTGGGGGTGGGGTTGGGAGTGCATTGGCGCCTGGTTTAACGTGCGATTGATACTGACAAAAAGTTTGCCTACATGCCCTTTAAGTAGCCCTACATCCTTCCGGATTACGTCAGGGGTTTCCAGTCTACTTGTGGTACGCATATCACTAATGATACAAAGTTGCCCTGTCTTGGCAGTACGCGGCGTGGCATGATAGTGTGCTTGATTTATTTGTTCTATTTTTTTTTTTTTTTATTCTCCCTTATGCATCCATTAACAACCGTATTTCTGTAGGCTGCACGCCAACTGATGATTGCGTTCTGCATAGATGGTGTCACTACAGCTTAACACTTCTTCAGCACTTTGCCCATCCCCCGCCCCCTCCAAATGAAAAAATCTGAATAAGTCACTGAGAAGTATTGTGGTACTCGGTGGCACCGCTCAATTGTGAAATGATGCTACCAAAGAAAAAAGTTGTTAACCTTGGAGTTAGATAATCCGAAAAAACAATTAATATACGTCTCCTGGGCCCTAATTTTTCACCTCAGAGCTTTGCCCCCCTGAGCCCCCACCGGGCCTCCCACTTTTCCCCTGGACCCCACCTCAAGACATCGCGCTTCGCGCTTGGTTTTGCGCTTCCCGCAAAAATCGTTGCCCCTCCCCCCTCAAGGCATTTTCCTTTGCTCTCAGTTTGACCCCCAATATTTGACATTCTGGCACAGCCGCTTTTTGGTCTTTAACCAACATTTAAGTCAGATATCCTTGAGCAAAATTTAATCAAAGCAATGCCATAAAGTCACCCCAATTCCGGGTTATACCCCAAAACATATCTTGCGCTGGAAAATTATTTGTTGGCCAATTGGATTTCGCTGAGAAGCTGGTTAAATTTTAAAGTATGTTAATTACAAGAGTACGTGGGTTAACACGTCAAGACAGCAAGGCCAAGTTTATACGAATATTGAGTTTTCGTTTACATTGAACACTTCCTGGATTGTTAAAGTCTTCTGCCGTATATGTGCCTTGATAAAAGCTAAATATTATGATGAAACAGCATGTGACCACGAGCTAAACTTCATTGCACATTAGAGACAAAAAAGCAGTTTAAACTGGAATACTTCGTTGGATTTAAATTGTTTCAAACAGTGGCAAAGCCAAGGGGGTGGTTTTGGCGGTAGAACCCCCCCCCCCTCCTCATAACTCATCCTTAAAATGCAAAAAACACCTAAAGTAAGGATTTTTTCACTCTTCCCTTAGAGTTTTCCCTCATGTCGTGCCCCAATCCCCCTCTCCATGACGAAATCCTAGCTTCGCGACTGGACTTTCAAATAACAAAATGTAGTAACAAAGAGACATATTTTCTGTTGGAAATGTATCAGAAAATGCAGAGATTAAATTAGCATGAGCCTTGGATAATTTCAAACAACTTTTCAAATATTATGAAAGCATAGGCGTAGGAAGCGGGGGTGGGGGTGCAGGGGCGACAGCCTCCACTGAAAAATGAGGGGGTGGAAGGATGCTTCCGCCCCCACACTTCACGGGTCAGAAAACCTCTTTTTTATTTATGAGTTTTCTCAACTCTTTTTTCTCATGAAATTTCAGGTTCTCTTCAATACCAGCTCCAATTTGTAATTCATTGTTTCAAAAAAGCAAAATTTCCCGCGCGTCTCAACGTGCAATTTCTGATGCATAATTGCTGTCCCATGAATCAATTTGATGATCGTTTCAAGCTCTGGAAATGAAAAAAATGAAATTTGTGATACCAGATCTTCAACTGACACCGGCAACTTTAGTGCTATTTTTTAGAAATTTTCTTTCATAAAATTTCAAATTTTCTCCGATAAAAGCTCTTGACTTTAAAATAGTTTGTCTAAAATCAACAGCAAAGTTTCGGAAACTTAAAGCTTTATTTGAGAGTTTCTGCTCGTAGAT
The DNA here is from genome assembly GCA_037179385.1 of Holothuria scabra. NCBI lineage: Eukaryota > Metazoa > Echinodermata > Holothuroidea > Aspidochirotida > Holothuriidae > Holothuria > Holothuria scabra. Next base: position 16,337,135 of record CM074179.1, read on the forward strand.
CTTTAAGAAAACATCGTATAGCAATGATATTCAGTCGAGCACCGTGCAATCATTGTCAGATTTGCCGATATAGGAAGTGCATATTCTTCGATCAGTAATCCGCCAACCTTTCAAATTTCCCTCTACAAGAAACCCAGAATCCCAAAATGTCTGCAATACAAGCTTCATAGCCACAAATGTATGTTTCAAAAGGGCAAATTTCGGCGCGCCACAAAATACGTGCCTAATACAGTAGCGTTTACACTTCAAAGAAAACTCGGACAATTGGAATGCTTGACCGCTTCCCCTGAAGAAGTCTTTATGTCTCCCTGCTGCTTAGCTACTACTTACAAGCCTGAGAAATGCCATTTTCGACTGTCTGACGGACCCGATATTTCAAAATTTCTCAACCCTCAGCGCCAACTGCCTGTGGCGCTCCTCTTAAATAGTCTTTCTGGCAAAACTTCAGCCAGGGAATCATTTACCTACCGTAACTGCTCTCACATACACCTTTCATCAGTTACCTTTCAACCCTGTCAGTTGAATAGTCTATGAGTAGATGGGTCCTTTAGTAACTGGAAGAATTAAAATGTTATCGATGTTCCTAAGTTTCCAGAGGGCATAGACATTCTGGAATTGTTGTCTACTGTGGTATGGCTGGAAAAAAACGAATTCTACCATCTTAAGTGCCCAGTTTCATTTGAAAAAATGATTTCTAACATACAAAAAAATAGCATAAAAAATGTAACTTTTGCTCAATGGGGTAAGGTAAGGTGCAAAGTCCAAAAATTGCCCCCCCCCCCCTCCACTTTCAAATTGTTTCCTACGCCACTGTATACTGGTATTTATATTTGGAAATTAAATTTAAATGTAATTTACTTTTAAATAATTGCGTTCGTTCACATTTCATTCATTTTGTTTTTGAAATGTCCCCATGTTAAGTGAAATTAACACTTTCTTGCCAACAATAGCCAAAAGTGACTTTTTAGTGACTTACAAACGGGAAGAAATGATGCAATTTCTGAGTGTCAGTGGAGTTGCTATTTTTAAAGTTTTCTGTGTGTCCCACCACAAATAATGGTCTTTCGGGTAGCATAATGCATGTTTTGATTTCATCAAAAGAAAAGGTTTCCCATTTTAAGATGTACATGAGCCAGAGTCTAAATCCATCTACCCTATTACGGAAGGAGCTTACCCAGTCTGCCTTGGCGTTAGGAGGACAGTGGATTTAACATACTAGTATATGCTTTTAGAATAGAAAGGCTTAACTTTCAACAAGATTATCTCGATACTATCAACTTCAAATTCCTTTCTACGTAAGGAGATTGTATTGTTATCAATATAAATCAGAATGCCTCTTTCTTCCTAACAGACTTATCTCATGGTCAGAATAATTTTCATTTAAGAAAGACTCAGTAATTGCAAAAATGTTGACTTAATTGTTCTCATGTACTAGTAAGCTTCCAAGTTGGTCCATCTTAGGATATTAATGATTTATGTTAATAAAACCTATGTGCAGTCCCTTTCTACCTTCGTTATTAAGATTTGAGAAATTAAAATGGCTTTTTACCAATGAAGTCCCGTTTGAACAATTGTCGGCACTCTCATCTTGGCAAGATTCCTAATGGAAAAGGCAAGATTTTTCTTTGTGTCCCTTTTGTCCTCACAATCTGCATTCGACCGGGAAATCATACCTGCAACTGCGTGTTGTGTGGTTTCGCCTCCCACAGTTATAACACCCCCTATTTGAGTTAGGAGGGGGAAATTGACCACGACGACTCTGATATTCAGATTCGTGACGTTTGTCTTTATAGTACGCGTGTGCTGGACGAGAATCAGACAGCGACTATGGCAGCGACTATGTGTAGGCCTATTAAGATGACGATACTCGTGACGGCATGAGGTTAGAGATACTCGCTTTTGGAACGTTATGCTTTGGCGGGTATTTTGTGGTAATACCGGAGAATACGAGGGTAAAAAGGTGCTTCGGAGACAAATGGCCCCAGTGAGGTGTATTTTTGCCGTAGTTTATGCGACCCTTTTATACTCGTGTGTATGCCCTCAGTGACGAATAAACTGTCATCAATTTCGCCATCGCCGTAGGAAAAATTCGGATAGCATAATGCATGTTCTGCCCTCATCAAAAGAAAAAGTCTCCCATTTTAAAATGTACATGAGCCAGTCTAAATCCGTCTTTAGTCGGACTCCTCTCAAACACTGGAAAAATCTGTGACCTCCACACATGCTGGGAATCGGTATCGGCGACTGTCCCGCCCCCTGCCACAAGGACGAAATCCTAGATACATCCTTTTTGCGTAGACCCAAGTTATGTAAAAGCGTCTGTAAATTGAAACATCTTATTGCAGTAAAATCCCATGCCGACACATAAACGCAAAAGGGATGGGTACTACCCATTGAAAGAAATTAATTAACCATGTAGGCGTTACCTTTTACCTGTATTTCGTGACTGCTAAGGATAAACCCACAAGAGAAATTTTGACCAAAATGTCGGAAGAGATTTGGATAACGAGATGGCTAGGCAGATGAGAGTGTGAGATGACTCGAAGAGGTCAATGATTGAAAGGCATTATTGCTGCAAACGAATAATTATTTATAACCTTACACCGTGACAGGCCCCGTACTTCTGCTCTGTGTGAATTCTTAGTAAAGATAAAAGAAATGCGTTAAGTAAAAGTAAACGAACCCTCTGATTTGACATAAAAACTGTAGTAACACCTAAGAAACGGAATGTACAAAATTTGTAAGTTCCGAATAAATTAGTCTTGGTCCTGATGATTTGCAAAATTTTTGATTTTTGTCACTGTTCTTTCCGGAAGGTGTATTAATATTTAGACTACCTATTACTACCAAATATTAAACTAGGGAAAGGTCTTAAAAGTGAGGTTGTTAGAATATTTTTGTTATTTGTACAACCAATTTTGATAGAATATAATAAAAAGAGGACTCTGACAAAACATTTCCTCCACTAAATTCAGGTATATAGAACTTCATCTAGATTTAATTCGAAAACGAAGGAGGATAGGTATGAGCTGTCATTGCCGCGACTATGTCGATGCTACTCAAGGCATTAACGAATACAGAATTAACTGAAGAACCTGGTGGAAAGCTTGGGGAAGGGTATGAAGGGATCTGGTTTCATCTTTGGGCATAATTTGAATATTTAAGTACCCTTATGTGCAATCTAGTGTAGTATTTATCACCATATGAAATCAGTTACTATTGTGTTCCACTACAAAACATTACAAGTTGTTCTGTTAAGAATATGAGGCATAAGAGCTCTGGATCGGGTCATGAACTTTCTTAAACAATACAACTTTAGAAAGCAAATGCATTTCTTTTCAAAATTGGTAGGTGGGTACCCCAGGGTGGGAACTTGTGTCTCCCAGACCCTCGGAAGAAAAGGTCAAAGGTCACATTTTGCAAAAAACACTTTTTTCCTATTTTGTACTAAAACTTCAAAAGAAAACCTTCATTTTACATGAAACTTCACAAGTATAATAGGGTAGACTAATTCTACCAAAATATGTAGTTTCCATGGCAACCAAGGTCAAAGGTCACGTGACAGGGGGTCAAATACTTTTCTTCTGGTATTTACTTTAACTCTTAACGGACGCATCTAGGCATGATACTGTAAGTTGTACCGATATGTGTGGTTGCCATGGCAACCAAGGACATCGTTCACGTTACAGATTGTCAAAGGTTAAAGTGGGCATGACACGGCCACAAAAACTTTTGTGTATTGCAAGATTAGATACAGTATTTTACAAATATCATCTCACACCCCATTAAAAACCCGTACAATTCGGCATAAATGATTTTCGAAGGAAAACTGCGTTCAAAATCCATTTTCGAAAAATGCCGCAACATCTCACCTGAATTTTATGACGCAATTGGCGGCATAAACCCCGCCCTACGGCGCGCATCTAGATGTGGAACTAATGCAACGTTCGGTAAAGTTACTTAGCAACCTCATGAAAACGATTGAATCACAATACAGAGTCCAACATACAGAGCGAAAGGCGCGGACCATGGTGAGGATTCGGAGCAAATCATTGGCCAATATGTTCGCGTGTACATGCGCACGGGTAAAAATAGTTCTGTTTTTGTGCAAGAAGGACGCGGTTCGGTCGCTATAAAGAACAGCTATGAATATGTATGAGCAGACCACAACAAGCGCACCCCCACTACGAGAGCGTCTTTACTGTATGAGCTGTTTGATGAAGAAGCTATTGCGAATACTAAGCAGTCACCGCGCAATGCACAATTCACAATGTAGTCAGTGGCCACGCTCACTGCTATCGGAGCACCGGTGTTTTCACAATTATGTATGCGCTAACACGCGTTACCATGCACATGATTCGATGATTGTGAGCTCTCTGGTATGCGTTCACAAACGTTTTTTCGCTTTCGAATTTCATATGGTCTGAGCCTGGCCTGTACTTGGGAATTCAAAACGTCGTATTTCGGTATTTATGGACATATAATTAGTAGGGAAATCATTCACTTTATGTCAAGGTGTACCCAAAGAACAGTTACCGAGAAACTTACTTTGGCCGTGTCATGCCCACTTTAATGTTTTGTAACTACAATCCTCGACATAAATACATGGGACAAACCCCGCTCCCCGAATCAATGTTGAAGTTCCAGGACGCCTTGGGCTGCCGCAACATTGAATGGGGGAGTGGGGGGATGGTGTTCCGTACATTGCTTGTTTTGCTTGTTTTGTCCCATCATTTTTGTCGAGGATTGTCGGAAGCCTGTACAAATGTATATGAAGAAGTTTTCGGTGTTGGGCAACGTAATGGCAGTTGGTGAATAAAATTTGTGCAGTCTGAAAGGATTGATTCGATGACAAATGTCACGGCGTAAGCATTATGAAAAAGCAATTGCGGCATGACAAGATTATAAAAGCGGCTTTTAAATATTTCACGGGGAAGAAATGTAACTTATTACGTATTATGGACTTCTGTCCATATTCGGTCTTTCTAATTAGGACAGGGAAGTGATCAAAATAAGGTACCCATGGGTGGTTTAACGTCGTTAATTTTGTCATTAACCTATTCAGAAGACCCGTTCCCGTGGTTTACCGAAGGGGGAGGGGTCACTTTCAAGCGAGAAATATTTCCTGGGAAGGGGGGAAGATCAAAACAACCTTCAGGGGAGGGGGAGAACAGATATCCCAGATGACTTACAGGACAAACGAGGCGTTTTAAATTTTTGAACCCGAACTGCTACAGAAAGCTCCGAAAGTGGGCTTTATAACGCTTAATTTATTTATTATCCCGATGTAGAACTCGTCACTGCTCCCTATTACTAAGAATATTTAATTGGCGCCACGGTTTACCATTGACCTCACCACGATTAACCATTGACCTCCACACTATTTCAATGACTGTCGAGGGTTAATCGTGCAAACAGAAGATCTCTCTATTTATAGGAAACTTTCATTGTGCAAAAATGGTTAACCGTTTCAATTTCGATAAATCTTTACGTAAATTGTCGCGTTCACTACCCCAAATTCTCACATATAATTTCGTCTTTAACTAGATTGTAGTTTGAATCATCATTTAATGTTTATTTATGCGAAAAAAGAGAGAATTTTGTGGTTAACCGTTGGGTATATCGTGAAATATGTTACCCCCAACCCCTAACACAAAAAATAAGATGGAAAAATTCTGTTTTTCCCCATTACAGTACATGAAATTTTTTTTTAAGTAAATTAAATCTCTCACCACCCAGAGTACTTTTGCCCCCTCCCCCTTCCTCATATGAGCTACTTGAGGAAGACAAATCTTTATTCGAGCGCCCATCGCTAATCTGACACGCCAGTATACTGGTAGGACAAATTCAACTTTTACTTCTTTCCTGTAGCTTGAAAAATAAAAAGACAACCTACTCGTTTCAGAGCATTTAAAACGAAAATTTGGAAACTCCTATACCTTTGTACAGGCTTCCGACAATCCTCGACAAAAATACATGGGACAAACCCCGCTCCCCGTATCAATGTTGAAGTTTCAGGACGCCTTGGGCTGCCCCAACATTGAATGGGGGAGTGGGGGGATGGTGTTCCGTACATTGCTTGTTTTGCTTGTTTTGTCCCATCATTTTTGTCGAGGATTGTCGGAAGCCTGTACAAATGTATATGAAGAAGTTTTCGGTGTTGTGCAACGTAATGGCAGTTGGTGAATAAAATTTGTGCAGTCTGAAAGGATTGATTCGATGTCAAATGTCACGGCGTAAGCATTATGAAAAAGCAATTGCGGCATGACAAGATTATAAAAGCGGCTTTTAAATATTTCACGGGGAAGAAATGTAACTTATTACGTATTATGGACTTCTGTCCATATTCGGTCTTTCTAATTAGGACAGGGAAGTGATCAAAATAAGGTACCCATGGGTAGTTTAACGTCGTTAATTTTGTCATTAAGCTATTCAGAAGACCCGTTCCCGTGGTTTACCGAAGGGGGGAGGGGTCACTTTCAAGCGAGAAATATTTCCTGGGGAGGGGGGAAGATCAAAACAACCTTCAGGGGAGGGGGAGAACAGATATCCCAGATGACTTACCGGACAAACGAGGCGTTTTAAATTTTTGAGCCCGAACTGCTACAGAAAGCTCCGAAAGTGGGCTTTATAACGCTTAATTTATTCATTATCCCGATGTAGAACTCGTCACTGCTCCCTATTACTAAGAATATTTAATTGGCGCCACGGTTTACCATTGACCTCACCACGATTAACCATTGACCTCCACACTATTTCAATGACTGTCGAGGGTTAATCGTGCAAACAGAAGATCTCTCTATTTATAGGAAACTTTCATTGTGCAAAAATGGTTAACCGTTTCAATTTCGAGAAATCTTTACGTAAATTGTCACGTTCACTACCCCAAATTCTCACATATAATTTCGTCTTTAACTAGATTGTAGTTTGAATCATCATTTAATGTTTATTTATGCGAAAAAAGAGAGAATTTTGTGGTTAACCGTTGGGTATATCGTGAAATATGTTACCCCCAACCCCTAACACAAAAAATAAGATGGAAAAATTCTTTGTTTTTCCCCATTACAGTACATGAAATTTTTAAAGTAAATTAAATCTCTCACCACCCAGAGTACTTTTGTCCCCTCCCCCTTCCTCATATGAGCTACTTGAGGAAGACAAATCTTTATTCGAGCGCCCATCGCTAATCTGACACGCCAGTATACTGGTAGGACAAATTCAACTTTTACTTCTTTCCTGTAGCTTGAAAAATAAAAAGACAACCTACTCGTTTCAGAGCATTTAAAACGAAAATTTGGAAACTCCTATACCTTTGTACAGGCTTCCGACAATCCTCGACAAAAATACATGGGACAAACCCCGCTCCCCGTATCAATGTTGAAGTTTCAGGACGCCTTGGGCTGCCGCAACATTGAATGGGGGAGTGGGGGGATGGTGTTCCGTACATTGCTTGTTTTGCTTGTTTTGTCCCATCATTTTTGTCGAGGATTGTCGGAAGCCTGTACAAATGTATATGAAGAAGTTTTCGGTGTTGTGCAACGTAATGGCAGTTGGTGAATAAAATTTGTGCAGTCTGAAAGGATTGACTCGATGACAAATGTCACGGCGTAAGCATTATGAAAAAGCAATTGCGGCATGACAAGATTATAAAAGCGGCTTTTAAATATTTCACGGGGAAGAAATGTAACTTATTACGTATTATGGACTTCTGTCCACATTCGGTCTTTCTAATTAGGACAGGGAAGTGATCAAAATAAGGTACCCATGGGTGGTTTAACGTCGTTAATTTTGTCATTAAGCTATTCAGAAGACCCGTTCCCGTGGTTTACCGAAGGGGGGGAGGGGTCACTTTCAAGCGAGAAATATTTCCTGGGGAGGGGGGAAGATCAAAACAACCTTCAGGGGAGGGGGAGAACAGATATCATAGAGAAAACTTACAGGACAAACGAGGCGTTTTCAATTTTTGAGCCCGAACTGCTACAGAAAGCTCCGAAAGTGGGCTTTATAACGCTTAATTTATTCATTATCCCGATGTAGAACTCGTCACTGCTCCCTATTACTAAGAATATTTAATTGGCGCCACGGTTTACCATTGACCTCACCACGATCAACCATTGACCTCCACACTATTTCAATGACTGTCGAGGGTTAATCGTGCAAACAGAAGATCTCTCTATTTATAGGAAACTTTCATTGTGCAAAAATGGTTAACCGCTTCAATTTCGAGAAATCTTTACGTAAATTGTCACGTTCACTACCCCAAATTCTCACATATAATTTCGTCTTTAACTAGATTGTAGTTTGAATCATCATTTAATGTTTATTTATGCGAAAAAAGAGAGAATTTTGTGGTTAACCGTTGGGTATATCGTGAAATATGTTACCCCCAACCCCTAACACAAAAAATAAGATGGAAAAATTCTTTGTTTTTCCCCATTACAGTACATGAAATTTTTAAAGTAAATTAAATCTCTCACCACCCAGAGTACTTTTGTCCCCTCCCCCTTCCTCATATGAGCTACTTGAGGAAGACAAATCTTTATTCGAGCGCCCATCGCTAATCTGACACGCCAGTATACTGGTAGGACAAATTCAACTTTTACTTCTTTCCTGTAGCTTGAAAAATAAAAGACAACCTACTCGTTTCAGAGCATTTAAAACGAAAATTTGGAAACTCCTATACCTTTGTACAGGCTTCCGACAATCCTCGACAAAAATACATGGGACAAACTGCGCTCCCCGTATCAATGTTGAAGTTTCAGGAGGCCTTGGGCTGCCGCAAAATTGAATGGTGGAGTGGGGGAGTGGGGGATGGTGTTCCGGTCATTGCTTGTTTTGCTTGTTTTGTCCCATCATTTTTGTCGAGGATTGTCAGAAGCCTGTACAAATGTATATGAAGAAGTTTTCGGTCTTGGGCAACGTAATGGCAATTGGTGAATAAAATTTGTGCAGTCTGAAAGGATTGATTCGATGACAAATGTCACGGCACAAGCATTATGAAAAAGCAATTGCGGCATGACATAATTATAAAAGCGGCTTTTAAATATTTCACAGGAAGCAATGTAACTTATTACGTATTATGGACTTCTGTCCATATTCGGTCTTTCTAATTAGGATAGGGAAATGATCAAAATAAGGTACCCATGGGTGGTTTAACATCGTTAATTTTGTCATTAACCTATTCAGAAGACCCGTTCCCGTGGTTTACCGAAGGGGGGTGGGGTCACTTTCAAGCGAGAAATATTTCCTGGGGCGGGGAAAGATCAAAACAACCTTCAGGGAGGAGAACAGATATCATAGAGAAAACTTACAGGACAAACGAGGCGTTTTCAATTTTTGAGCCCGAACTGCTACAGAAAGCTCCGAAAGTGGGCTTTATAACGCTTAATTTATTCATTATCCCGATGTAGAACTCGTCACTGCTCCCTATTACTAAGAATATTTAATTGGCGCCACGGTTTACCATTGACCTCACCACGATTAACCATTGACCTCCACACTATTTCAATGACTGTCGAGGGTTAATCGTGCAAACAGAAGATCTCTCTATTTATAGGAAACTTTCATTGTGCAAAAATGGTTAACCGTTTCAATTTCGAGAAATCTTTACGTAAATTGTCACGTTCACTACCCCAAATTCTCACATATAATTTCGTCTTTAACTAGATTGTAGTTTGAATCATCATTTAATGTTTATTTATGCGAAAAAGAGAGAATTTTGTGGTTAACCGTTGGGTATATCGTGAAATATGTTACCCCAACCCCTAACACAAAAAATAAGATGGAAAAATTCTTTGTTTTTCCCCATTACAGTACATAAAATTTTTAAAGTAAATTAAATCTCTCACCACCCAGAGTACTTTTGCCCCCTCCCCCTTCCTCATATGAGCTACTTGAGGAAGACAAATCTTTATTCGAGCGCCCATCGCTAATCTGACACGCCAGTATACTGGTAGGACAAATTCAACTTTTACTTCTTTCCTGTAGCTTGAAAAATAAAAAGACAACCTACTCGTTTCAGAGCATTTAAAACGAAAATTTGGAAACTCCCATACCTTTGTACAGGCTTCCGACAATCCTCGACAAAAATACATGGGACAAATAACGCTCCCCGAATCAATGTTGAAGTTTCAGGACGCCTTGGGCTGCCGCAACATTGAATGGGGGAGTGGGGGGATGGTGTTCCGTACATTGCTTGTTTTGCTTGTTTTGTCCCATCATTTTTGTCGAGGATTGTCGGAAGCCTGTACAAATGTATATGAAGAAGTTTTCGGTGTTGTGCAACGTAATGACAGTTGGTGAATAAAATTTGTGCAGTCTGAAAGGATTGATTCGATGACAAATGTCACGGCGTAAGCATTATGAAAAAGCAATTGCGGCATGACAAGATTATAAAAGCGGCTTTTAAATATTTCACGGGGAAGAAATGTAACTTATTACGTATTATGGACTTCTGTCCATATTCGGTCTTTCTAATTAGGACAGGGAAGTGATCAAAATAAGGTACCCATGGGTGGTTTAACGTCGTTAATTTTGTCATTAACCTATTCAGAAGACCCGTTCCCGTGGTTTACCGAAGGGGGGGAGGGGTCACTTTCAAGCGAGAAATATTTCCTGGGGAGGGGGGAAGATCAAAACAACCTTCAGGGAGGGGAGAACAGATATCCCAGATGACTTACAGGACAAACGAGGCGTTTTCAATTTTTGAGCCCGAACTGCTACAGAAAGCTCCGAAAGTGGGCTTTATAACGCTTAATTTATTCATTATCCCGATGTAGAACTCGTCACTGCTCCCTATTACTAAGAATATTTAATTGGCGCCACGGTTTACCATTGACCTCACCACGATTAACCATTGACCTCCACACTATTTCAATGACTGTCGAGGGTTAATCGTGCAAACAGAAGATCTCTCTATTTATAGGAAACTTTCATTGTGCAAAAATGGTTAACCGTTTCAATTTCGATAAATCTTTACGTAAATTGTCGCGTTCACTACCCCAAATTCTCACATATAATTTCGTCTTTAACTAGATTGTAGTTTGAATCATCATTTAATGTTTATTTATGCGAAAAAAGAGAGAATTTTGTGGTTAACCGTTGGGTATATCGTGAAATATGTTACCCCCAACCCCTAACACAAAAAATAAGATGGAAAAATTCTGTTTTTCCCCATTACAGTACATGAAATTTTTTTTTAAGTAAATTAAATCTCTCACCACCCAGAGTACTTTTGCCCCCTCCCCCTTCCTCATATGAGCTACTTGAGGAAGACAAATCTTTATTCGAGCGCCCATCGCTAATCTGACACGCCAGTATACTGGTAGGACAAATTCAACTTTTACTTCTTTCCTGTAGCTTGAAAAATAAAAAGACAACCTACTCGTTTCAGAGCATTTAAAACGAAAATTTGGAAACTCCTATACCTTTGTACAGGCTTCCGACAATCCTCGACAAAAATACATGGGACAAATAACGCTCCCCGAATCAATGTTGAAGTTTCAGGACGCCTTGGGCTGCCGCAACATTGAATGGGGGAGTGGGGGGATGGTGTTCCGTACATTGCTTGTTTTGCTTGTTTTGTCCCATCATTTTTGTCGAGGATTGTCGGAAGCCTGTACAAATGTATATGAAGAAGTTTTCGGTGTTGTGCAACGTAATGACAGTTGGTGAATAAAATTTGTGCAGTCTGAAAGGATTGATTCGATGACAAATGTCACGGCGTAAGCATTATGAAAAAGCAATTGCGGCATGACAAGATTATAAAAGCGGCTTTTAAATATTTCACGGGGAAGAAATGTAACTTATTACGTATTATGGACTTCTGTCCATATTCGGTCTTTCTAATTAGGACAGGGAAGTGATCAAAATAAGGTACCCATGGGTGGTTTAACGTCGTTAATTTTGTCATTAACCTATTCAGAAGACCCGTTCCCGTGGTTTACCGAAGGGGGGGAGGGGTCACTTTCAAGCGAGAAATATTTCCTGGGGAGGGGGGAAGATCAAAACAACCTTCAGGGGAGGGGGAGAACAGATATCCCAGATGACTTACAGGACAAACGAGGCGTTTTCAATTTTTGAGCCCGAACTGCTACAGAAAGCTCCGAAAGTGGGCTTTATAACGCTTAATTTATTCATTATCCCGATGTAGAACTCGTCACTGCTCCCTATTACTAAGAATATTTAATTGGCGCCACGGTTTACCATTGACCTCACCACGATTAACCATTGACCTCCACACTATTTCAATGACTGTCGAGGGTTAATCGTGCAAACAGAAGATCTCTCTATTTATAGGAAACTTTCATTGTGCAAAAATGGTTAACCGTTTCAATTTCGATAAATCTTTACGTAAATTGTCGCGTTCACTACCCCAAATTCTCACATATAATTTCGTCTTTAACTAGATTGTAGTTTGAATCATCATTTAATGTTTATTTATGCGAAAAAAGAGAGAATTTTGTGGTTAACCGTTGGGTATATCGTGAAATATGTTACCCCCAACCCCTAACACAAAAAATAAGATGGAAAAATTCTGTTTTTCCCCATTACAGTACATGAAATTTTTTTTTAAGTAAATTAAATCTCTCACCACCCAGAGTACTTTTGCCCCCTCCCCCTTCCTCATATGAGCTACTTGAGGAAGACAAATCTTTATTCGAGCGCCCATCGCTAATCTGACACGCCAGTATACTGGTAGGACAAATTCAACTTTTACTTCTTTCCTGTAGCTTGAAAAATAAAAGACAACCTACTCGTTTCAGAGCATTTAAAACAAAAATTTGGAAACTCCTATACCTTTGTACAGGCTTCCGACAATCCTCGACAAAAATACATGGGACAAACCCCGCTCCCCGTATCAATGTTGAAGTTTCAGGACGCCTTGGGCTGCCCCAACATTGAATGGGGGAGTGGGGGGATGGTGTTCCGTACATTGCTTGTTTTGCTTGTTTTGTCCCATCATTTTTGTCGAGGATTGTCGGAAGCCTGTACAAATGTATATGAAGAAGTTTTCGGTGTTGTGCAACGTAATGGCAGTTGGTGAATAAAATTTGTGCAGTCTGAAAGGATTGATTCGATGTCAAATGTCACGGCGTAAGCATTATGAAAAAGCAATTGCGGCATGACAAGATTATAAAAGCGGCTTTTAAATATTTCACGGGGAAGAAATGTAACTTATTACGTATTATGGACTTCTGTCCATATTCGGTCTTTCTAATTAGGACAGGGAAGTGATCAAAATAAGGTACCCATGGGTAGTTTAACGTCGTTAATTTTGTCATTAAGCTATTCAGAAGACCCGTTCCCGTGGTTTACCGAAGGGGAGGGTCACTTTCAAGCGAGAAATATTTCCTGGGGAGGGGAAGATCAAAACAACCTTCAGGGGAGGATGAACAGATATCCCAGATGACTTACCGGACAAACGAGGCGTTTTAAATTTTTGAGCCCGAACTGCTACAGAAAGCTCCGAAAGTGGGCTTTATAACGCTTAATTTATTCATTATCCCGATGTAGAACTCGTCACTGCTCCCTATTACTAAGAATATTTAATTGGCGCCACGGTTTACCATTGACCTCACCACGATTAACCATTGACCTCCACACTATTTCAATGACTGTCGAGGGTTAATCGTGCAAACAGAAGATCTCTCTATTTATAGGAAACTTTCATTGTGCAAAAATGGTTAACCGTTTCAATTTCGAGAAATCTTTACGTAAATTGTCACGTTCACTACCCCAAATTCTCACATATAATTTCGTCTTTAACTAGATTGTAGTTTGAATCATCATTTAATGTTTATTTATGCGAAAAAGAGAGAATTTTGTGGTTAACCGTTGGGTATATCGTGAAATATGTTACCCCAACCCCTAACACAAAAAATAAGATGGAAAAATTCTTTGTTTTTCCCCATTACAGTACATGAAATTTTTAAAGTAAATTAAATCTCTCACCACCCAGAGTACTTTTGTCCCCTCCCCCTTCCTCATATGAGCTACTTGAGGAAGACAAATCTTTATTCGAGCGCCCATCGCTAATCTGACACGCCAGTATACTGGTAGGACAAATTCAACTTTTACTTCTTTCCTGTAGCTTGAAAAATAAAAAGACAACCTACTCGTTTCAGAGCATTTAAAACGAAAATTTGGAAACTCCTATACCTTTGTACAGGCTTCCGACAATCCTCGACAAAAATACATGGGACAAACCCCGCTCCCCGTATCAATGTTGAAGTTTCAGGACGCCTTGGGCTGCCGCAACATTGAATGGGGAGTGGGGGATGGTGTTCCGTACATTGCTTGTTTTGCTTGTTTTGTCCCATCATTTTTGTCGAGGATTGTCGGAAGCCTGTACAAATGTATATGAAGAAGTTTTCGGTGTTGTGCAACGTAATGGCAGTTGGTGAATAAAATTTGTGCAGTCTGAAAGGATTGACTCGATGACAAATGTCACGGCGTAAGCATTATGAAAAAGCAATTGCGGCATGACAAGATTATAAAAGCGGCTTTTAAATATTTCACGGGGAAGAAATGTAACTTATTACGTATTATGGACTTCTGTCCACATTCGGTCTTTCTAATTAGGACAGGGAAGTGATCAAAATAAGGTACCCATGGGTGGTTTAACGTCGTTAATTTTGTCATTAAGCTATTCAGAAGACCCGTTCCCGTGGTTTACCGAAGGGGGGAGGGGTCACTTTCAAGCGAGAAATATTTCCTGGGGAGGGGGGAAGATCAAAACAACCTTCAGGGGAGGGGGAGAACAGATATCATAGAGAAAACTTACAGGACAAACGAGGCGTTTTCAATTTTTGAGCCCGAACTGCTACAGAAAGCTCCGAAAGTGGGCTTTATAACGCTTAATTTATTCATTATCCCGATGTAGAACTCGTCACTGCTCCCTATTACTAAGAATATTTAATTGGCGCCACGGTTTACCATTGACCTCACCACGATCAACCATTGACCTCCACACTATTTCAATGACTGTCGAGGGTTAATCGTGCAAACAGAAGATCTCTCTATTTATAGGAAACTTTCATTGTGCAAAAATGGTTAACCGCTTCAATTTCGAGAAATCTTTACGTAAATTGTCACGTTCACTACCCCAAATTCTCACATATAATTTCGTCTTTAACTAGATTGTAGTTTGAATCATCATTTAATGTTTATTTATGCGAAAAAAGAGAATTTTGTGGTTAACCGTTGGGTATATCGTGAAATATGTTACCCCCAACCCCTAACACAAAAAATAAGATGGAAAAATTCTTTGTTTTTCCCCATTACAGTACATGAAATTTTTAAAGTAAATTAAATCTCTCACCACCCAGAGTACTTTTGTCCCCTCCCCCTTCCTCATATGAGCTACTTGAGGAAGACAAATCTTTATTCGAGCGCCCATCGCTAATCTGACACGCCAGTATACTGGTAGGACAAATTCAACTTTTACTTCTTTCCTGTAGCTTGAAAAATAAAAAGACAACCTACTCGTTTCAGAGCATTTAAAACGAAAATTTGGAAACTCCTATACCTTTGTACAGGCTTCCGACAATCCTCGACAAAAATACATGGGACAAACCCCGCTCCCCGTATCAATGTTGAAGTTTCAGGACGCCTTGGGCTGCCGCAACATTGAATGGGGAGTGGGGGATGGTGTTCCGTACATTGCTTGTTTTGCTTGTTTTGTCCCATCATTTTTGTCGAGGATTGTCGGAAGCCTGTACAAATGTATATGAAGAAGTTTTCGGTGTTGTGCAACGTAATGGCAGTTGGTGAATAAAATTTGTGCAGTCTGAAAGGATTGATTCGATGACAAATGTCACGGCGTAAGCATTATGAAAAAGCAATTGCGGCATGACAAGATTATAAAAGCGGCTTTTAAATATTTCACGGGGAAGAAATGTAACTTATTACGTATTATGGACTTCTGTCCACATTCGGTCTTTCTAATTAGGACAGGGAAGTGATCAAAATAAGGTACCCATGGGTGGTTTAACGTCGTTAATTTTGTCATTAAGCTATTCAGAAGACCCGTTCCCGTGGTTTACCGAAGGGGGGAGGGGTCACTTTCAAGCGAGAAATATTTCCTGGGGAGGGGGGAAGATCAAAACAACCTTCAGGGGAGGGGGAGAACAGATATCATAGAGAAAACTTACAGGACAAACGAGGCGTTTTCAATTTTTGAGCCCGAACTGCTACAGAAAGCTCCGAAAGTGGGCTTTATAACGCTTAATTTATTCATTATCCCGATGTAGAACTCGTCACTGCTCCCTATTACTAAGAATATTTAATTGGCGCCACGGTTTACCATTGACCTCACCACGATTAACCATTGACCTCCACACTATTTCAATGACTGTCGAGGGTTAATCGTGCAAACAGAAGATCTCTCTATTTATAGGAAACTTTCATTGTGCAAAAATGGTTAACCGTTTCAATTTCGAGAAATCTTTACGTAAATTGTCACGTTCACTACCCCAAATTCTCACATATAATTTCGTCTTTAACTAGATTGTAGTTTGAATCATCATTTAATGTTTATTTATGCGAAAAAAGAGAGAATTTTGTGGTTAACCGTTGGGTATATCGTGAAATATGTTACCCCCAACCCCTAACACAAAAAATAAGATGGAAAAATTCTTTGTTTTTCCCCATTACAGTACATAAAATTTTTAAAGTAAATTAAATCTCTCACCACCCAGAGTACTTTTGCCCCCTCCCCCTTCCTCATATGAGCTACTTGAGGAAGACAAATCTTTATTCGAGCGCCCATCGCTAATCTGACACGCCAGTATACTGGTAGGACAAATTCAACTTTTACTTCTTTCCTGTAGCTTGAAAAATAAAAAGACAACCTACTCGTTTCAGAGCATTTAAAACGAAAATTTGGAAACTCCCATACCTTTGTACAGGCTTCCGACAATCCTCGACAAAAATACATGGGACAAATAACGCTCCCCGAATCAATGTTGAAGTTTCAGGACGCCTTGGGCTGGCGGAACATTGAATGGGGGAGTGGGGGATGGTGTTCCGTACATTGCTTGTTTTGCTTGTTTTGTCCCATCATTTTTGTCGAGGATTGTCGGAAGCCTGTACAAATGTATATGAAGAAGTTTTCGGTGTTGTGCAACGTAATGACAGTTGGTGAATAAAATTTGTGCAGTCTGAAAGGATTGATTCGATGACAAATGTCACGGCGTAAGCATTATGAAAAAGCAATTGCGGCATGACAAGATTATAAAAGCGGCTTTTAAATATTTCACGGGGAAGAAATGTAACTTATTACGTATTATGGACTTCTGTCCATATTCGGTCTTTCTAATTAGGACAGGGAAGTGATCAAAATAAGGTACCCATGGGTGGTTTAACGTCGTTAATTTTGTCATTAACCTATTCAGAAGACCCGTTCCCGTGGTTTACCGAAGGGGGGGAGGGGTCACTTTCAAGCGAGAAATATTTCCTGGGGAGGGGGGAAGATCAAAACAACCTTCAGGGGAGGGGGAGAACAGATATCCCAGATGACTTACAGGACAAACGAGGCGTTTTCAATTTTTGAGCCCGAACTGCTACAGAAAGCTCCGAAAGTGGGCTTTATAACGCTTAATTTATTCATTATCCCGATGTAGAACTCGTCACTGCTCCCTATTACTAAGAATATTTAATTGGCGCCACGGTTTACCATTGACCTCACCACGATTAACCATTGACCTCCACACTATTTCAATGACTGTCGAGGGTTAATCGTGCAAACAGAAGATCTCTCTATTTATAGGAAACTTTCATTGTGCAAAAATGGTTAACCGTTTCAATTTCGAGAAATCTTTACGTAAATTGTCACGTTCACTACCCCAAATTCTCACATATAATTTCGTCTTTAACTAGATTGTAGTTTGAATCATCATTTAATGTTTATTTATGCGAAAAAAGAGAGAATTTTGTGGTTAACCGTTGGGTATATCGTGAAATATGTTACCCCCAACCCCTAACACAAAAAATAAGATGGAAAAATTCTTTGTTTTTCCCCATTACAGTACATGAAATTTTTAAAGTAAATTAAATCTCTCACCACCCAGAGTACTTTTGTCCCCTCCCCCTTCCTCATATGAGCTACTTGAGGAAGACAAATCTTTATTCGAGCGCCCATCGCTAATCTGACACGCCAGTATACTGGTAGGACAAATTCAACTTTTACTTCTTTCCTGTAGCTTGAAAAATAAAAAGACAACAGTAGTGTAGAGACTGACCGTTTACCCCCCCCCCCCCCCCCATGGGGCCGATAGGCCCCAAAAAGGAGCCGAAAAAGGAGCCGATGGAGGGCGCCATTTGAGAATGCACATATCGGCCCCAAAAAGGAGCCGAAAAAGGAGCCGATGGAGGGCGCCATTGGAGAATGCCAGAGTGCCCCAAAAAGGAGCCGAAATGGGAACCGATAGAGGGCGCCATTTGAGAATGTCCGTGTTGCATAAGCTGTAACAGACAAATGTTAAGACACAAAACGTGTCGTGACTCGACTCGACTGCATGACGTCGCCGCTGCTTTTAGGAGAGGAGACCTTATAAAAAGTGGAATTTTCTTGCTGCTATATTCATTTCGACTTCGCAATTTACTCGAGAAGAAGCAGCTAAGTAATAACAACGCCATGGATGCCAATCAGATATTTTCAGAAGTACCAGAAGAGTTGTACAATGCTGGCTGGCGTGCACATTACAACGCAGAAAACGATAAACAATACTTTGTGAACGAGCAAACGAAAATGCGCTCCGACACACTCCCTACACTGGTGAAAAATCCGTCAGCGAACCTAACGTTATTCGAAAACGCCACCATCGACTTGACGCCAGACTTTTTCCCATCCTTTTTTACTGAAAGAAAGGACTCCGAGAGAAATCATGCCTCATCAGCATCTGGACAATCGCCGAGAGAGGAAAAGTCCTTTGGAGAAGGAACGAGTGCAACGCTGGGCAAACCGAACCAAACGCTCATGGAGGAATCGTCCACCACCAGATTTCCGTTGGGAGGTAAGCGCCACGTTGTCGTAAAGCGATATCGAGGAGCGCCGTACGTCAATATTAGAGAATATTTTGGCGGGGATACGAAAGATAGAATGCTTGTGGGGAGAAAAGGTATCAATTTACGGGTGGCAGAATGGAGGAAGTTGTATGCACAAGTTGATCAAATCAATGCCGCTTTGAACAAATTAACTTAGACTGTTTTTTTTGTTTCGTTCAGCTTGCAGCGGCGAAATCAAAATTTCGGACACTGTCAGGGAAATGGTGGCTTACATATTTGCTTCGATGATAGACAGAGCGGCTTATGGATATTTGAAACAAAACTGTGAGGGTTGCGACATGAGATGGCCTTCTCAAATGGATCACCGTTGTCTGAACTTTGGGTCGAATATCCCCGTAACTG
This sequence comes from Holothuria scabra, assembly GCA_037179385.1. Classification (NCBI taxonomy): domain Eukaryota; kingdom Metazoa; phylum Echinodermata; class Holothuroidea; order Aspidochirotida; family Holothuriidae; genus Holothuria; species Holothuria scabra. Next base: position 16,356,545 of record CM074179.1, read on the forward strand.
ACATATATTTTAACGACTTACAACATTTGGTAAAAGACGAATGGGTCGTTAATGCTACAAGGGATTATCTACTGAAAAGTGTAGAAATTGACACCGTCCGTGCCGTGATGAAACAACTAAGAACGAGCTGGTCGCAGTCGCCGGAGCTGACGGTAGATGCCATGGAGACCCCTAGAGTCAGCGCTATCATCAAGGGACACCTCGAAGACGAGTTTATCCCACGGTGGATGGGGACAGTCGATTATTCGTCTGTCGAATTGAACTATACATTATAATAACCTGTTTTTATCGTGTTTATTGCTCGGTGGATGGGGACAGTCAAATATTCGACTGTTTTAATGGAATCAAACATTGTAATTAAATGATGTTTTCGTGTTTATTGCTCGGTGGATGGGAAAAGTTGATTACTGTCTGTGGAATTGTTGTAATAAGATGATTTAATCGTATTTAGGCCACGGTGGTTGGGGAAGATCGATGATTTCTCTGTCGAATTGAAGTTTATGTATGATACTTTGTCACTTGATCATATGAGAGATAGATGCAGGGTGAAATCAATAAAAACACCATTGAACAACACACATAAAGATCTGTTTGTATATATGTTTTTGTCTTTCCTTTAACATAACGTAACAAGCAAGTGAAATTGCAGATAGCGCGAATGACTTTCAAACTGTCATTCAAACTAAATCTAATTAACAAGTAAAGAGATGAGCTGCTTTTAATTAGTGGCGAATTAAGACAGGGCTACAAGGTCGCGGGTCGAATGAAGTGAGATATATGTCGGAAGATTTTTCATTCAAAGAAATATAATTAATAAGTAAACTAATTAGCTGCTTCTAATTAGTGGCGAATCAAAATGAGCGGGCATAAAAGACAGGACTACAAGGTCGCGGGTCGAGTGAAGTGAAATATATGTCGAAAGTTTTTCATTCAAAGGAAATATAATTAATAAATAAACTAATTAGCTGCTTTTAATTAGCGGCGAATCAAAATGAACGGGCAAAAAAGACAGGGCTAAAAAGTCGCGGGTCGAGTGAAATGAAAAATGTCATATCGAAAGTTGAAATAGAACTGTAGATGCCAAATGTGTTTCAAAAGCGAATTGACTAGCATACAGCGAGGAACTTGAAACGGTGAACAAGAGCTAGCATAGATTTCGTTATGGATCACATGTCGAAAGAGGAAGAATCGTTAATGATTGCTGCGTTAGAAAAAGTGGAGAGGTTGGAAAGAGCTAAAAAACAACAGGAAGCCTTTCGGAAGAAATGGTGAGTAATGTATTATCATATTTCTTGTTTTATTTTGTAATTGTGATAATTGGATTAGGATTGCAGCTTTTGAGTAATCATTCCTTATTGCTTGGGGTGCTAAGTTGTTCTGTTTTTCTCTGAAGTAATTTTTGCATACTTTTTTAAGTTCTTTCAATTTGGCTTTACCATATGTAAGTGGTAACACTCTCATCCTTCTGGTGAGCTCATTTTGTTGTGAGTTGTTTTGATCTTTTTTTCTTTTATTTTTTTATTTATTTTATTTTTGTATGCATATCTCTTTTGTGCGTCTCATATTGACCAAGTGTTTATGGTGTATCTTCTTTGTAGGGCCGCTCGGCAACAGACCGAACGTAGTATTGAGGAGTTGACTACTACTCCAGCCCCGCAAACCAACCCTCCCCAGAGTAATAACTCCGCCTCTACACCCGAAAATGTAGAAGCAGCAAACGCCAATGAAGTAGACCTAGTTGTGGGAAGTAAACGAAAATACTCCGAGACTGGTTATGATCTAGGCAAAGAGGTGGGTGAATGTTAAGCAATATGTGTATTTCGTTTTGAGTTTATTGTTTCGTTTGTGTTACATACTCAGTTACTTTATAGTTACTGTATTTTAAGTTTCATTTATCGCACTCCTGTCCTCTTTCCGTTTTCATTTACTCATTTCACATATAAGTTATTATTTTGCTTTTTCTGTTTTCTTTTTTTTTCGTTTGTGTTACATACTCAGTTACTTTATAGTTACTGTATTTTATTTTGAAGTTTCATTTATTGCACTCCTCCCCTCTTTCCGTTTTCATTTACTCATTTCACATATAAATTATTATGTTGTTTTTTCTTTCTGTTTTCTTTTTTCGTTGTGTTTGTGTCACGCAGTGTTTTAGTTTGGTTTACTGCATTTTATTTTAGAAACCGCACCCCCTCCCTCACATTTTTGGGGTATTCATTAATTTATGTACACACTGATTTCAATTTACTTTAGGTACCGTGTGAATTTGGGTGTGGCAAAGCATTCGCCAATAGAACGAAAATGAAACAACATCTTCGGAGGGTGCACGTACCTAGAAAATACCCGTGCGAACATTGTAAGAAGACTTTTAAGAGTAAATCACACCTGAAGCGTCACGCGCAGTCCGATGTACCATGTGACACCAAACGGCAACGAAAGGAAGCAGTTGCAGACCAGTCAGGTGATCAGCCGGGACCCTCTGTAGTCACAGCAGCTCTACCCTATGACAATTCCAGTGAATCAGAAAATGTGAGTGTATTTTTATTCGTGACTAAGTAGATAATGCTATAGCGTTTGACTGTATCGGTTTAACAACAGTAATTTTTGTATCTACTTTTTAATGTTATAGACCCGTAACGAGGCTGAAGAAGCAAATGGATTGATAGCAGAAGACGGGGTGGAGATAGGTAGAGGAGGATAATAGGGGGGATGACGTGCTCAAAGAAGATCCAATCACTATGACCGAGGAAGTGCGCCGAGAGATGCGGGATATGATGTGTGACATTTACGAAAACAACTGGGGGGCTATTCGTTCTCATCATCGGCGGCATAATCGGGTACAAGACGTATACAATTTTAGGTTAAACGAACTGGATAGAGAGAGGATAGCGGGAATATTATCGGGGGTGTATAACGATCAACGAGTTCAATTTAAGCTAAACATGTCTTTTGGTTTTATGTTGCGCCACAGGGTTAATGGGGAGTTGAGATATTTTCACGCTTCTCATAATAATCACACACTCTTTGAACGTCCTTATGTGATAGGGTCTCGTCATGATATTGACGATGTAATACAACGGTTTAAGACTAGTGATATCGGAGAGTTGGTAATCCGTGAGAGAGAGAATTCCGCTTGGGTGCTGGAGTATGTAACGAATGTAAGTATTTACGTTAATAAGTTGAATGACTTTCCTTTGGTCGGTGCACCACCAACCGAGCTCCCCTATTACATTAAAAAAAATAGACACATTTTAGCTATGACACATCATCCCAAAACAAATCGTTTGTTTAAAGATAATTTGTGTTTATTTAGGTGTTTAGCTCACCATTTAAAATCGGGTGACGAAGCAAACTTTGAAGAAACACCCAAAGCTTTATTTGCCAGGTATCAAACTAGTATAGGAGGAAGAGACGGGGTGAGTACGTTTAAAGGTATTTCCTTTGAAGACTTAGGTGATGTCGAAAAATGTTTTCAATGCAACATTTACGTGTATGAATTGGAGCCGAAAACCCCACAAGATGAGGATGCAAATCAAATCCTTCCTTCTCAAACCGTAGCCAAATTACTTCGCCGTTCTCCATGTCGATTTCAGGATAGCATGTATCTTAATTATTACGATGGTCACTTTAGTTACATTAAAAACATGATTTACTATGCTCACACATTTAGCTGTTCAAGGTGTACACGTCTGTTTAAGAAATACCGACAATTACAATTGCATATTCCACATTGTAAAGTGCATGTCAAACACCAATTTCCTGGAGGCGTGTTTCAATTATCATCTTCCGTATTCGATAGGTTAGAAGCTTTAGGTATTGCAGTCAGTCTTAGAGATCGCTTCTATCCTTATAGAATCACTTATGATATCGAGACGTACCTCGATAAAGAGGATGTCATTCCCTCTAAAAGTACCAAATTAAATTATATTGGTCAACACAAGTTACTCAGTATTAGTGTGTGTTCGAATGTACCGGGGTACAAACATCCTCAATGCTTTATTTCTGAAGGTGACGACCCCCAACTGGTCGATAACTTTGTGACCTATATGACCGAAATCAGTCAAGCTGCTTTTGAACACATGACAGGGGGCGGGCCCGTTTCGAACGCTCTCCAGAGTATAAAGGACTTAATGAAAGACTACGGAGCCATGGACGACGACTCAGAGGGGTCCGAATCGGGTGATAACAATGACTGTGAAGACAAGAAATATGTAAAGAGAGTTTTGAAACCCCTATTAGGTTCACTTTTAAATTACTGTAGGCAAATTCCCGTTGTTGGTTTCAACTCTGGTAAATATGACATTAATGTTATGAAGGGACTTCTGTATAGGAGTTTGGAAAAATTGAAAGACGAAGATGACAGTCATCCTGCCATCAGTCAAGTCATCAAACGCTGTAGCGACTACTTATGCATATCCACCAAATGGTTAAAATTCGTAGACATCAAAAACTATCTCGCTCCAGGGTGTAGTTACAGTCAATTTTTGAAAGCGTACAAATGCACAGAGCAGAAAGGCTTTTTCCCCTACGACTGGATGGATAGCTTGTCAAAATTAGAGGAAACCTCCCTCCCTTCTAAAGAGTGTTTTCACAACAAACTCAAAGGCTCCGACTTGACCGATGAGGAATACCAATACTGTGAAAAAGTGTGGAAAGAACAAAACATGCAAACGTTCAAAGATTTCTTAGTGTGGTACAATAACAAAGACGTAGTGCCTTTTCTAGAAGCATTAGACAAAATGTTTGATTTTTACCGTGCTAAGGAAATTGACATGTTCAAACAAGGTATATCGGTGCCTGGTTTAACGCTTAGGTATCTGTTTAAAGACATCAAAAAAGATGTGTTTTGTCTTTTTCCCAAGCGTGATAAAGACTTGTATTATTTATTCAAAGATAATATCGTGGGGGACCTTCCATTATTTTTCATCGGTATCAGGAGCGAGATCAAACCAAAATACGAAATGGTAAAATGTGCCAAAAAATTCTAGGTTTCGACGCCAACGCTCTTTATCTATGGGCCGTCATGCAAGATATGCCCACCGGTATTGCCTTAAGGCGCAAAGAGGCCACGGGCTTTCAAAGGGAGTTTACTCACAACCTACAAAAGACTGCTGTGGGGTGGTTGGAATGGGAAGCCAAGAAACGGGGCATTACGATTAAGCACGCGCTCAATGGGAAAGAGGTTAGGGTAGGTGGTCGACAATTACCGGTCGATGGCTTTAGCGCGAATGGAGGTGAGGGAGGTAAACCCATCGTATTTCAGTTCCAGGGCTGTTATTGGCACGGTCATCCCTGTAAGCTTAACGAGGGAAAAACACACAACGAAAAGAAGAATAAACCTTTGAGCGAATTGTTCGAAGAAACCCAAGCTATTACTGAATATCTCAAGTCGCTGGGGTATGAGTGTGTAGAAATGTGGGAATGTGAATGGCGACGCGAACGACGGAACTCACCCGAGATTAGACAATTATTAAAAGATTTATTCCCTTACCCATGTCAAGAAAAATTTAAGATGACGGAGCAAGAAGTCCTACATCACATCCAATCTGGAAACATATTCGGCGTAGTAGAGTGCGACATTACCGTTCCCGACCCCTTAACATCTCACTTTGCCGAAATGCCTCCAGTCTTTAAAAATATAGAGGTGGGGGTAGAAGACATAGGGGACCATATGGCCCAGTACGCTCGCAGACACAATGCATTACCCCAGCCCCGGCGCACGTTAATAGGCAGCATGCACGGGACCAAGATTTTACTCGCTACTCCCCTACTGCGATGGTATCTTAAACACGGGTTGGTAGTAACTAAAATTTATCAAATTGTACAATTTCTCCCTAAGGCAGTATTCAAACAATTTGGCGAGAAGGTCACTGACGCCCGTCGGGAGGGGACAAGGACCCTTCAAAAGTATTATTGCCGATACGATGAAATTGATCGGTAATTCGGCCTATGGAAAAACGGTCACCAACAAAGAGCGCCATCTTAATGTTCAAGTCTGTACAAATGATAAAGTATTTCAACTCGTGAATGATCCCTTCTTTAAGAACCTGACACCTTTAGGTTCGGATATGTACGAAGTAGATTTGCACAAACGGGTGATTGATTTGGATCTCCCCTACAGATTGGGTTTTTGTTTACCAATATGCTAAACTCAGAATGTTAGAGTTTTATTACGATTTTATGGTCAAGTTTGTTCACCCCGAGGACTTTGAGTATTGCGAAATGGACACGGACTCGGCTTATTTGGCCATCTCTGGAGACTCTTTGGACGACATCATCAAACCAGACATGCGCATTGCCTTTGAGTCAGAAAAACACTTGTGGTTTCCCCGCACAGACACCGACGAACACAAACAGCATGATAAACGCACTCCGGGTTTATTTAAGTTGGAATGGGAGGGTAACGGCATTGTAGCTCTCAATAGTAAATGCTACTACTGCTTTGGGTCAGAAAAAGAAAAAGTGAGTTGCAAAGGTGTCAATAATCGCTCCACACAATTAACCAAAGATAATTATTTGAAAGTGCTTAGGACTGGCTCCTCGGTGGAGGCTCAAAACATGGGTTTTAGGTTGTGGCAAAATCAAATGCAGACTTACATTCAAGAAAAAACGGCTTTGTCGTATGTATATATTAAGCGTAAAGTAAACGAGGATGGAGTATCTACTCGTCCCTTAGATGTATAACTCTTTGCTATATGATCTTTTTTTTTTTTCATATTTAATAAGTACTGGTACCGAAAATAAAACAAACGAGTACCGTCATTTTTACTAGGTGGCGGGAATGGTGGCGGTATTGTACTATAATAAACGTGTAACAGATTCATTGTCGTGTTTGATGGTCGTTATTGTGTGTCTTTGTTTTAAAGAGTTTATAAACGTGTTACCCCATACACATTAGTCTCAGTCTGTAGGATGGATCCGAGGTTGCAACATCCCTTTACTTGCGTTATAGCGGGACCTACTCAGTGTGGAAAAACAGTCTTTTTGAAACAGTTATTATCCCATGCGGAGGAATTAATCAAGGACCCACCCCAAGTTATCCTGTGGTTTTATGGGGAGTATCAGCCTTTGTATGACCAACTCACGGACACGTTAGGTGATACTGTGACCTTTATAGAGGGCGTTCCTCCATCATTCGACGATTACTTGGACAAATCTAAAAGAAACCTTATCATACTCGACGATTTGATGAGTGAAACGGCCAATGATCACAGAATTAGTAATCTCTTCACAAAAGGTTCCCATCACAAAAACTTGTCTGTCATATTAGTTAGTCAAAATCTGTTCCACCGAGGCCGTGAAAGTCGAACCATCAGTCTAAATTCTCATTATTTGGTGTTATTCAAAAATCCCAGAGATGCTTCTCAAATTTCATATCTAGCGCGTCAAATGTTCCCAGAAAATCCCAAGCATTTACAAGAGGCATATAAAGACGCCACGCGTAGACCATACGGTTATCTTTTCATTGATTTAAAAAGCAATATTCCCGAAGAGTTTCGTTTGAGAACTCAGATATTTCCCGGTGAAGTGCAATACGCCTACATCCAAAAGTGAATAAAAGGAGAGGTAAATTGGTTTTATGATCAGTCTACCACCATGCAGCGCTGGCGTAAACACGGCCCGTATTTACAAGTACTAGCCAAAGGTTCTCCCAAACAAAGGAAGGGTATAATAAGCGGAGCTTCCAAAGACTTGATTTATTGTCTCTGTGAGGGCGCTGTAAACACTTTAAAAGGCAACGTACCGCTCAATAGACTGCAGAAACAAAAATTACGCAAGCACCGCAATTCATTAAGAACCTTGGCCAACAAACGCGTTTCCGTCCCCTCTAAAAGAAAATTATTACTACAGAGAGGGGTTCCCTCTTGGCGGCCCTGTTACCCCCACTGATCGGCGTCCTCGGTAGCGTTCTATTCAAAAGTCGGTGATGATGGAACACACCAAAAGCTCGTCTTAGTGTCTCCGGAAGTCTTAGACCGCGCAAAACTCGGTCGATCCCAACCGTTGGAAAAGACCAAAGTCCAAGAACTGGAAGACCAGTTATCCTCTGTACTGAGTGACCCGCGCCTCGACGACGCCACTAAAATGAAACGCTATTCGGAGGTTTTGCAACGCTACACCGTGTATCATGCGAAAGCGAATGAGTTGCCTCAAATTAAAGTAATACCGAGCACAAAATCCGACACACAACCCAAAGACTCGTCGCAAACACGAACCATCGAACGTGACGTCATAGAGAGCGTTCCCCGTGCTTACAAGAATAAGGCAACGCAATTGCTCGGAAAAATAGCCGCCAGCGACAGCGGTCTATATTGGAATGACAGAGGAGAGTTGGTTGTGGATGATAGTACTATCAAAGGGTCCCACATTGTAGACTTGGTGAATGATATGATGCGAAAAAGGAAGAGCGCCACACCTGTCGGAATGGATGAATTTACTAAAGCTTTGGCTCGAATCAATACGCCTCGAGAACTTATTGGTAACCCGGACCGATGGAAAGAGGTGAATCGTTGGATGGGTGTGAACGATTCATCTAAAGGGGCGAGAATGAGATCTCCATCTGGAGAGTTCTCTGACGATAATGACGACGGCGACCAAACGCTGTACGCGACTGCTTATCACTTACCCACACAGAAACGGTCAGACGATTCCCCTCGCAAGAGTCGAAAGAAAATGAGGGCTTGGGAAAAGTATTAAAACTGTTGCATGACGGAGGCTGACTTTAGTTTGCTATCGGTGATACACGATGGATTGTCTACCTAAAAACGGGTTCTCTCTAGACGTGTCACTACGGAAATTTGTGTGTCAATCAGCTTGCTGCGGTGGTTCAGTACGGGGCACGGATGTTCCCGATGGACACGTACCTAAAAAATCTATACTACGATCCTTCTCATCCCGCCGCCTTTGGAGGAGTAAGAGCGATAAAACGGGCAGCGAAGAAAGACAAACGGAACATAAGTGAAAGACAGATTACAGAGTGGTTGCGGGGGCGAGATGTATATACTCTGCACAAACCTCTGAGAAAAAGTTTTAAAAGAAATAAGATGATTGTTTCGGGTATTGACAGTCAGTGGCAGGCAGATTTGGTAGATGTTTCTTCGTTTGCCAAACAAAACAAAGGCCACCGTTTCATTTTGACCTGCATCGACATTTTGTCTAAATTTGCATGGGCCAGAGCCTTAAAAGACAAAACTTCTAGAAGCATCGTTCGCGCTTTTCAGAGTATACTCAAAGAACAGAACAGAAAACCTCGGACACTACAAACCGACAAAGGCACAGAGTTTTTGAACAAACCTTTTCAAAAGTTTCTTCGTGACGAAAAGATTCACTTTTTTACGACAAACAACGAAACCAAAGCCTCGGTCGTGGAGAGATTCAATCGTACTCTGAAAACAAAAATGTGGCGCTACTTTACAGCAAACGGCACTCGACGATACGTGGACGTACTGCAACAATTTCTGGATGGATATAACAAGAGCCATCATCGCAGTATCGGTATGGCGCCGAAGGACGTGAATGAAAATTGCCAAGAGAAAGTGTGGCAGACACTGTATGGAAATGTAAACTTGAACGATGCGGTAGGAAAAGGATTTAAATTTGAACTGGGTGACACTGTACGTATCAGTATGGCCACCCGCCCTTTTCGCAAAGGATATCTACCCCAGTGGACGGATGAAGTGTTCACGGTGGCCCGCAAGCTACGACACACCCCTCCTGTATATCAACTTAAAGACTACGGCGGAGAAATGGTGGAAGGTACATTTTACGAGCAGGAAATGCAAAAAGTGTCTAAGGCGGATCAAACGTATCGCATCGAAAAAATCATACGTCGTCGCAACAAAAACGGCCGCAAAGAATATTTTGTAAAGTGGAAAGGCTATCCCTCCAAATTTAACAGTTGGGTAACGGAAGTTTACACTTATAAAAACATGTAAGACCTTAATGAACTCGTCATTTGAGAAAAGATCCCGAGAAAGAGAGTCATGGCTCATTCATTTTACATCACTTTACCGAGCAACAGTTCTCCACTTTTGTATCCAGATAATACGGTTACTCATTATCGGGTGAAGTTATCGCAACCCATTTCTTTGGAAGGCCAATGGGAAGTAGGCCTCGCCGAGATTATTTATCCTCATCAGTGGTACAACGTAGATGAAGAGTGTGAATATTCGTACATGGTGAACGGTCACCAGTGGTGGCGTAAGCAAATCGATCCCGGATACTACGGGAGTATGAAAGAAATGTTGCAAGTATTGGAAACAAATTACCCCGAACAGATCCAATACAATTACAGCGAAAAAACTAGAAGACTACAAATTCGACTTCAAGAGGGTGCCCAGGTCAGGTTCAAAGGAAGACTAGCTGACATGCTTGGGTTTCAGTCGGAAGCACCCACCGTGACTCAGAGTATGACGTTAGACCGTCCGTCAGATTTAAAACAACCACATAATCTGTTCGTATACTGTGACATTGTGGAGCCTCGCTTGGTCGGTCACACCAGGGTACCTCTCCTTCGCGTCGTCAACGTCAAACAAAAATACGGCGAAGATGTCAGTTTGATCTTCACCAACATCCATTATCAGCCTGTCAAACAAAAATATTTCGACACCATCGAAATTGATATAAGGGATGACATAGGGCGAAAAGTGCCATTCATGCGAGGTACCGTCATCGTGACACTACATTTTCGTCTCAAGAGAGCCTCTCAATTCATTTAGCTATGCCTCATCATCATCGTTGTGAGTTTCGCAGTGACCCACGCGATTACGAACATTACTATCTCAATCAAACCGGTTACGGTGTTCCAGTGTTCCAAGGTGGTAGAGCCCAAAGAGGGTATGGACTTGGCAACATACTCGGTGGTTTGTTTCGCACTGCTGTGCCTCTTCTCAAGAAAGGTGCCAAGGCTCTCGGAAAAGAAGCCTTACGGACGGGTATGGACATTGCAGGGGACGTGCTCGACGGCAGATCTCTTAAGACTTCTGTGAAACAAAGAGGCTTGGCCGCCGGAAAGAGAGTGGCACGAAAGGCCGTCTCCAGCGTGGCGGTGGGCTCCGGAGGAATCAATAAAAAGCGTAAGCAGTCCTCGCCGACCACCAGAATCAACTCAGCCAAGAGAGCGAAAAGATCTCTAGATATTTTTGATTAATCTCTCAAACACCATGTCTCTGTTGCACGAAGCTTCGTGCGAATGCACAAAGTCCGAGTTGGATTTATTTACCGTCCCCCGTACACAGACGAGTATAGAGAAAGGGCAATGGATAGAATACCATCCCATCGCTAACATTACCGACAACGGACCTATCGAATTTTTCGTTTCTGGATCTTCGGAAGAATACGTTGATTTGGCCCAGACGCAACTCTTCGTGAAAGCTAAGATCACGCAGGCAGATGGAGGAAACATACCGGCAGATGCAAAAGTGGGTCCAGTCAATCTATTTTTACACTCCCTGTTTAGTCAAATTGATGTCAGCCTCAACGAGCGACTTATATCCCCATCTACCCCTACTTACCCATACCGTGCCATGATGGAGACGCTTTTAAGTTATGGTTCGGATGCCAAGCATTCTCAGCTCACTTCAGCCCTTTTCTACAAAGACACGGCTGGACGTATGGGTCAATCCGACCCCACTGTGGGAGGCGATGCGGTAAATCATGGTTTACAAAGAAGGTATGCCTTTACCAAAGGAAGCAACACAGTCGATATGCTTGGACCTATTCACAGCGATATCTTTTTCAAGACAAGTATTTGTTGAACGGTGTCGACATGAAACTCAAACTCATCAGGAGCAAAGACACATTTTGCCTCATGTCGGGTGACGCGGATGTCAAGTACAAGGTCCTCATCAAGGACGCTTCCCTATTTGTCAGAAAGGTGAAACTAAGTCCAGGAGTGACCGTGGCTCACGCTCGGGCTCTGGAAAAGGCCACTGCCAAGTACCCGATCAGACGCGTTGTGACAAAGGTGTTTTCGGTTCCGACGGGGAATATGTCATTTGTGCAAGATCACATCTTCCTGGGTCAACTACCCAAACGAATCGTCGTGGGATGCGTGCGAAACACCGCCTTCAACGGTTCATATTTAGAAAACCCTTTCAATTTTGAGCATTTTGGAGCTAACTTTTTGGCCGTGTATATGGATGGTGAACAAATTCCCTATAAACCTCTTAAACCGGATTTTACAGAGGACGGCGGAGCAAACTACATCAGGGCCTACCACACACTATTCTCCGGAACCGATAAAAGCAACCAAGACGAAGGAAATGCTATCAGTCGCAAGGATTACCCCGGAGGTTACACATTATATGCGTTTGATCTGACTCCTGATTTATCTTCTGGTGGACATTACAATCTCGTTAAACAAGGAAACCTTCGCATGGAAATGCAATTTCAACAGCCCCTGACTACCACCGTCAACGTGGTCGTGTATGCAGAAATGGACAATATCATAGAAATCGATAGAGCACGAAATGTAGTATTTGATTATACCAGTTGAGAGGGTAGGATGGATACTCACCAGATCACGCATCTGCTGCGCTCAGACGCGTTTTGTAAACTCTACTTTCAGGGCGTGTTTCCTTCAGACGGTTTGATTCGTTTCAACCCAACCTTTCCTTGTGCTATAGTTGTCAACACGGCTCGGGGGAATCTCCCTGGATCACATTGGGTGGCCATTTTCATTTCCAAAAATGGTCTCGGAGAGTACTTTGATTCTTACGGTCTACCGCCCTCTGTTATACCCGATATTGGTTTATTCTTGAATCGTGTCTGCGTTGGTCAGAGATACAATAACATTGCTCTACAAGGACTATTTTCTACCGTATGCGGCCAGTACGCAGTTTATTTTCTTCTGCATAAGAGTCGAGGCTGGAGTTTAGAGGAGATTATGTCTTGGTTTACCTCCGACCCGGAAGTCAACGACCAACTTGTGCATGGCTTCATCGAGAAACATTTTCCGTGTGTGGACGAACCTATTAACGACCACTCTTTCAACGTCCAAGTGTCGACGGCAAGGGGACACGGTGGTGGTTTTAAACTGTAGAGGCGAATGAAATTAGCTATTTAAGATATGACTGTATGGTGGTGGTTGTAATAATCGATAATGGTGATGGAATTACGTTATATTATTAAAATATAAGCTTGAAAGAATTGCACGATATTATAAATAAAAGAAAGACAAAAAAAAAATATTCAAACAAGTCTTTGTGTCATTTCTCACTCGTGTTTTTACTCACTTGCTCCCTCGCGCGGTCGTGTCCAGACACGTTTTGTGCATTATCAAATGGCGCCCTCCATCGGCTCCTTTTTCGGCTCCTTTTTGGGGCCGATATGTGCATTCTCAAATGGCGCCCTCCATCGGCTCCTTTTTCGGCTCCTTTTTGGGGCCTATCGGCCCCATGGGGGGGGGGGGGTAAACGGTCAGTCTCTACACTACTGACAACCTACTCGTTTCAGAGCATTTAAAACGAAAATTTGGAAACTCCTATACCTTTGTACAGGCTTCCGACAATCCTCGACAAAAATACATGGGACAAATAACGCTCCCCGTATCAATGTTGAAGTTTCAGGACGCCTTGGGCTGCCGCAACATTGAATGGGGGAGTGGGGGGATGGTGTTCCGTACATTGCTTGTTTTGCTTGTTTTGTCCCATAATTTTTGTCGAGGATTGTCGGAAGCCTGTACAAATGTATATGAAGAAGTTTTCGGTGTTGTGCAACGTAATGACAGTTGGTGAATAAAATTTGTGCAGTCTGAAAGGATTGATTCGATGACAAATGTCACGGCGTAAGCATTATGAAAAAGCAATTGCGGTATGACAAGATTATAAAAGCGGCTTTTAAATATTTCACGGGGAAGAAATGTAACTTATTACGTATTATGGACTTCTGTCCATATTCGGTCTTTCTAATTAGGACAGGGAAGTGATCAAAATAAGGTACCCATGGGTGGTTTAACGTCGTTAATTTTGTCATTAACCTATTCAGAAGACCCGTTCCCGTGGTTTACCGAAGGGGGGGAGGGGTCACTTTCAAGCGAGAAATATTTCCTGGGGAGGGGGGAAGATCAAAACAACCTTCAGGGGAGGGGGAGAACAGATATCCCAGATGACTTACAGGACAAACGAGGCGTTTTAAATTTTTGAGCCCGAACTGCTACAGAAAGCTCCGAAAGTGGGCTTTATAACGCTTAATTTATTCATTATCCCGATGTAGAACTCGTCACTGCTCCCTATTACTAAGAATATTTAATTGGCGCCACGGTTTACCATTGACCTCACCACGATTAACCATTGACCTCCACACTATTTCAATGACTGTCGAGGGTTAATCGTGCAAACAGAAGATCTCTCTATCTATAGGAAACTTTCATTGTGCAAAAATGGTTAACCGTTTCAATTTCGAGAAATCTTTACGTAAATTGTCACGTTCACTACCCCAAATTCTCACATATAATTTCGTCTTTAACTACATTGTAGTTTGAATCATCATTTAATGTTTATTTATGCGAAAAAAGAGAGAATTTTGTGGTTAACCGTTGGGTATATCGTGAAATATGTTACCTCCAACCCCTAACACAAAAAATAAGATGGAAAAATTCTTTGTTTTTCCCCATAACAGTACATGGAATTTTTAAAGTAAATTAAATCTCTCACCACCCAGAGTACTTTTGCCCCCTCCCCCTTCCTCATATGAGCTACTTGAGGAAGACAAATCTTTATTCGAGCGCCCATCGCTAATCTGACACGCCAGTATACTGGTAGGACAAATTCAACTTTTACTTCTTTCCTGTAGCTTGAAAAATAAAAAGACAACCTACTCGTTTCAGAGCATTTAAAACGAAAATTTGGAAACTCCTATACCTTTGTACAGGCTTCCGACAATCCTCGACAAAAATACATGGGACAAACCCCGCTCCCCGTATCAATGTTTAAGTTTCAGGACGCCTTGGGCTGCCGCAACATTGAATGGGGGAGTGGGGGGATGGTGTTCCGTACATTGCTTGTTTTGCTTGTTTTGTCCCACCATTTTTGTCGAGGATTGTCGGAAGCCTGTACAAATGTATATGAAGAAGTTTTCGGTGTTGTGCAACGTAATGACAGTTGGTGAATAAAATTTGTGCAGTCTGAAAGGATTGATTCGATGACAAATGTCACGGCGTAAGCATTATGAAAAAGCAATTGCGGCATGACAAGATTATAAAAGCGGCTTTTAAATATTTCACGGGGAAGAAATGTAACTTATTACGTATTATGGACTTCTGTCCATATTCGGTCTTTCTAATTAGGACAGGGAAGTGATCAAAATAAGGTACCCATGGGTGGTTTAACGTCGTTAATTTTGTCATTAACCTATTCAGAAGACCCGTTCCCGTGGTTTACCGAAGGGGGGGAGGGGTCACTTTCAAGCGAGAAATATTTCCTGGAGAGGGGGGAAGATCAAAACAACCTTCAGGGGAGGGGTAGAACAGATATCCCAGATGACTTACAGGACAAACGAGGCGTTTTAAATTTTTGAACCCGAACTGCTACAGAAAGCTCCGAAAGTGGGCTTTATAACGCTTAATTTATTCATTATCCCGATGTAGAACTCGTCACTGCTCCCTATTACTAAGAATATTTAATTGGCGCCACGGTTTACCATTGACCTCACCACGATTAACCATTGACCTCCACACTATTTCAATGACTGTCGAGGGTTAATCGTGCAAACAGATCTCTCTATCTATAGGAAACTTTCATTGTGCAAAAATGGTTTACCGTTTCAATTTCGAGAAATCTTTACGTAAATTGTCACAATCACTACCCCAAATTCTCACATATAATTTCGTCTTTAACTAGATTGTAGTTTGAATCATCATTTAATGTTTATTTATGCGAAAAAAGAGAGAATTTTGTGGTTAACCGTTGGGTATATCGTGAAATATGTTACCCCCAACCCCTAACACAAAAAATAAGATGGAAAAATTCTTTGTTTTTCCCCATTACAGTACATGAAATTATTAAATTAAATTAAATCTCTCACCACCCAGAGTACTTTTGCCCCCTCCCCCTTCCTCATATGAGCTACTTGAGGAAGACAAATCTTTATTCGAATGCCCATCGCTAATCTGACACGCCAGTATACTGGTAGGACAAATTCAACTTTTACTTCTTTCCTGTAGCTTGAAAAATAAAAAGACAACCTACTCGTTTCAGAGCATTTAAAACGAAAATTTGGAAACTCCTATACCTTTGTACAGGCTTCCGATAGTCGGAAGCCTGTACAAATGTATATGAAGAAGTTTTCGGTGTTGTGCAACGTAATGGCAGTTGGTGAATAAAATTTGTGCAGTCTGAAAGGATTGATTCGATGACAAATGTCACGGCGTAAGCATTATGAAAAAGCAATTGCGGCATGACAAGATTATAACAGCGGCTTTTAAATATTTCACGGGGAAGAAATGTAACTAATTACGTATTATGGACTTCTCTCCATATTCGGTCATTCTAATTAGGACAGGGAAGTGATCAAAATAAGGTACCCATGGGTGGTTTAACGTCGTTAATTTTGTCATTAACCTATTCAGAAGACCCGTTCCCGTGGTTTACCGAAGGGGGGAGGGGTCACTTTCGAGCGAGAAATATTTCCTGGGGAGGGGGGAAGATCAAAACAACCTTCAGGGGAGGGGGAGAACAGATATCCCAGATGACTTACAGGACAAACGAGGCGTTTTAAATTTTTGAACCCGAACTGCTACAGAAAGCTCCGAAAGTGGGCTTTATAACGCTTCATTTATTCATTATCCCGATGTAGAACTCGTCACTGCTCCCTGTTACTAAGAATATTTAATTGGCGCCACGGTTTACCATTGACCTCACCACGATTAACCATTGACCTTCACACTATTTCAATGACTGTCGAGGGTTAATCGTGCAAACAGAAGATCTCTCTATTTATAGGAAACTTTCATTGTGCAAAATGGTTAACCGTTTCAATTTCGAGAAATCTTTACGTAAATTGTCACGTTCACTACCCCAAATTCTCACATATAATTTCGTCTTTAACTAGATTGTAGTTTGAATCATCATTTAATGTTTATTTATGCGAGAAAAGAGAGAATTTTGTGGTTAACCGTTGGGTATATCGTGAAATATGTTACCCCCAACCCCTAACACAAAAAATAAGATGGAAAAATTCTTTGTTTTTCCCCATTACAGTACATGAAATTTTTAAAGTAAATTTAATCTCTCACCAGCCAGAGAACTTTTCTCCCCGCTCTCATATGAGCTACTTGAGGAAGGCAAATCTTTATTCGAGCCCCCAGCCGAATCTGACACGCCAGTATACTGGTAGGACAAATTCAACTTTTACTTCTTTCCTGTAGCTTGAAAAATAAAAAGACAACCTACTCGTTTCAGAGCATTTAAAACGAAAATTTGGAAACTCCTATACCTTTGTACAGGCTTCCGACAATCCTCGACAAAAATACATGGGACAAACCCCGCTCCCCGTATCAATGTTTAAGTTTCAGGACGGATTGGGCTGCCGCAACATTGAATGGGGGAGTGGGGGGATGGTGTTCCGTACATTGCTTGTTTTGCTTGTTTTGTCCCACCATTTTTGTCGAGGATTGTCGGAAGCCTGTACAAATGTATATGAAGAAGTTTTCGGTGTTGTGCAACGTAATGACAGTTGGTGAATAAAATTTGTGCAGTCTGAAAGGATTGATTCGATGACAAATGTCACGGCGTAAGCATTATGAAAAAGCAATTGCGGCATGACAAGATTATAAAAGCGGCTTTTAAATATTTCACGGGGAAGAAATGTAACTTATTACGTATTATGGACTTCTGTCCATATTCGGTCTTTCTAATTAGGACAGGGAAGTGATCAAAATAAGGTACCCATGGGTGGTTTAACGTCGTTAATTTTGTCATTAACCTATTCAGAAGACCCGTTCCCGTGGTTTACCGAAGGGGGGAGGGGTCACTTTCGAGCGAGAAATATTTCCTGGGGAGGGGGGAAGATCAAAACAACCTTCAGGGGAGGGGGAGAACAGATATCCCAGATGACTTACAGGACAAACGAGGCGTTTTAAATTTTTGAACCCGAACTGCTACAGAAAGCTCCGAAAGTGGGCTTTATAACGCTTCATTTATTCATTATCCCGATGTAGAACTCGTCACTGCTCCCTGTTACTAAGAATATTTAATTGGCGCCACGGTTTACCATTGACCTCACCACGATTAACCATTGACCTTCACACTATTTCAATGACTGTCGAGGGTTAATCGTGCAAACAGAAGATCTCTCTATTTATAGGAAACTTTCATTGTGCAAAAATGGTTAACCGTTTCAATTTCGAGAAATCTTTACGTAAATTGTCACGTTCACTACCCCAAATTCTCACATATAATTTCGTCTTTAACTAGATTGTAGTTTGAATCATCATTTAATGTTTATTTATGCGAGAAAAGAGAGAATTTTGTGGTTAACCGTTGGGTATATCGTGAAATATGTTACCCCCAACCCCTAACACAAAAAATAAGATGGAAAAATTCTTTGTTTTTCCCCATTACAGTACATGAAATTTTTAAAGTAAATTAAATCTCTCACCACCCAGAGTACTTTTGCCCCCTCCCCCTTCCTCATATGAGCTACTTGAGGAAGACAAATCTTTATTCGAGCGCCCATCGCTAATCTGACACGCCAGTATACTGGTAGGACAAATTCAACTTTTACTTCTTTCCTGTAGCTTGAAAAATAAAAAGACAACCTACTCGTTTCAGAGCATTTAAAACGAAAATTTGGAAACTCCTATACCTTTGTACAGGCTTCCGACAATCCTCGACAAAAATACATGGGACAAACCCCGCTCCCCGTATCAATGTTTAAGTTTCAGGACGGATTGGGCTGCCGCAACATTGAATGGGGGAGTGGGGGGATGGTGTTCCGTACATTGCTTGTTTTGCTTGTTTTGTCCCACCATTTTTGTCGAGGATTGTCGGAAGCCTGTACAAATGTATATGAAGAAGTTTTCGGTGTTGTGCAACGTAATGACAGTTGGTGAATAAAATTTGTGCAGTCTGAAAGGATTGATTCGATGACAAATGTCACGGCGTAAGCATTATGAAAAAGCAATTGCGGCATGACAAGATTATAAAAGCGGCTTTTAAATATTTCACGGGGAAGAAATGTAACTTATTACGTATTATGGACTTCTGTCCATATTCGGTCTTTCTAATTAGGACAGGGAAGTGATCAAAATAAGGTACCCATGGGTGGTTTAACGTCGTTAATTTTGTCATTAACCTATTCAGAAGACCCGTTCCCGTGGTTTACCGAAGGGGGGGAGGGGTCACTTTCAAGCGAGAAATATTTCCTGGAGAGGGGGGAAGATCAAAACAACCTTCAGGGGAGGGGTAGAACAGATATCCCAGATGACTTACAGGACAAACGAGGCGTTTTAAATTTTTGAACCCGAACTGCTACAGAAAGCTCCGAAAGTGGGCTTTATAACGCTTAATTTATTCATTATCCCGATGTAGAACTCGTCACTGCTTCCTATTACTAAGAATATTTAATTGGCGCCACGGTTTACCATTGACCTCACCACGATTAACCATTGACCTCCACACTATTTCAATGACTGTCGAGGGTTAATCGTGCAAACAGAAGATCTCTCTATTTATAGGAAACTTTCATTGTGCAAAAATGGTTAACCGTTTCAATTTCGAGAAATCTTTACGTAAATTGTCACGTTCACTACCCCAAATTCTCACATATAATTTCGTCTTTAACTAGATTGTAGTTTGAATCATCATTTAATGTTTATTTATGCGAAAAAAGAGAGAATTTTGTGGTTAACCGTTGGGTATATCGTGAAATATGTTACCCCCAACCCCTAACACAAAAAATAAGATGGAAAAATTCTTTGTTTTTCCCCATTACAGTACATGAAATTTTTAAAGTAAATTAAATCTCTCACCACCCAGAGTACTTTTGCCCCCTCCCCCTTCCTCATATGAGCTACTTGAGGAAGACAAATCTTTATTCGAGCGCCCATCGCTAATCTGACACGCCAGTATACTGGTAGGACAAATTCAACTTTTACTTCTTTCCTGTAGCTTGAAAAATAAAAAGACAACCTACTCGTTTCAGAGCATTTAAAACGAAAATTTGGAAACTCCTATACCTTTGTACAGGCTTCCGACAATCCTCGACAAAAATACATGGGACAAACCCCGCTCCCCGTATCAATGTTGAAGTTTCAGGACGCCTTGGGCTGCCGCAACATTGAATGGGGGAGTGGGGGATGGTGTTCCGTACATTGCTTGTTTTGCTTGTTTTGTCCCATCATTTTTGTCGAGGATTGTCGGAAGCCTGTACAAATGTATATGAAGAAGTTTTCGGTGTTGTGCAACGTAATGGCAGTTGGTGAATAAAATTTGTGCAGTCTGAAAGGATTGATTCGATGACAAATGTCACGGCGTAAGCATTATGAAAAAGCAATTGCGGCATGACAAGATTATAACAGCGGCTTTTAAATATTTCACGGGGAAGAAATGTAACTAATTACGTATTATGGACTTCTGTCCATATTCGGTCATTCTAATTAGGACAGGGAAGTGATCAAAATAAGGTACCCATGGGTGGTTTAACGTCG
The DNA here is from genome assembly GCA_037179385.1 of Holothuria scabra. NCBI lineage: Eukaryota > Metazoa > Echinodermata > Holothuroidea > Aspidochirotida > Holothuriidae > Holothuria > Holothuria scabra. The sequence goes on from CM074179.1 coordinate 16,377,189, forward strand.
TTAATTTTGTCATTAACCTATTCAGAAGACCCGTTCCCGTGGTTTACCGGAGGGGGGAGGGGTCACTTTCAAGCGAGAAATATTTCCTGGGGAGGGGGGAAGATCAAAACAACCTTCAGGGGAGGGGGAGAACAGATATCCCAGATGACTTACAGGACAAACGAGGCGTTTTAAATTTTTGAACCCGAACTGCTACAGAAAGCTCCGAAAGTGGGCTTTATAACGCTTCATTTATTCATTATCCCGATGTAGAACTCGTCACTGCTCCCTGTTACTAAGAATATTTAATTGGCGCCACGGTTTACCATTGACCTCACCACGATTAACCATTGACCTCCACACTATTTCAATGACTGTCGAGGGTTAATCGTGCAAACAGAAGATCTCTCTATTTATAGGAAACTTTCATTGTGCAAAAATGGTTAACCGTGTCAATTTCGAGAAATCTTTACGTAAATTGTCGCGTTCACTACCCCAAATTCTCACATATAATTTCGTCTTTAACTAGATTGTAGTTTGAATCATCATTTAATGTTTATTTATGCGAGAAAGGAGAGAATTTTGTGGTTAACCGTTGGGTATATCGTGAAATATGTTACCCCCAACCCCTAACACAAAAAATAAGATGGAAAAATTCTTTGTTTTTCCCCATTACAGTACATGAAATTTTTAAAGTAAATTAAATCTCTCACCACCCAGAGTACTTTTGCCCCCTCCCCTTCCTCATATGAGCTACTTGAGGAAGACAAATCTTTATTCGAGCGCCCATCGCTAATCTGACACGCCAGTATACTGGTAGCACAAATTCAACTTTTACTTCTTTCCTGTAGCTTGAAAAATAAAAAAACAACCTACTCGTTTCAGAGCATTTAAAACAAAAATTTGGAAACTCCTATACCTTTGTACAGGCTTCCGACAATCCTCGACAAAAATACATGGGACAAACCCCGCTCCCCGTATCAATGTTGAAGTTTCAGGACGCCTTGGGCTGCCGCAACATTGAATGGGGAGTGGGGGATGGTGTTCCGTTCATTGCTTGTTTTGCTTGTTTTGTCCCATCATTTTTGTCGAGGATTGTCGGAAGCCTGTACAAATGTATATGAAGAAGTTTTCGGTGTTGTGCAACGTAATGGCAGTTGGTGAATAAAATTTGTGCAGTCTGAAAGTATTGATTCGATGACAAATGTCACGGCGTAAGCATTATGAAAAAGCAATTGCGGCATGACAAGATTATAAAAGCGGCTTTTAAATATTTCACGGGGAAGAAATGTAACTTATTACGTATTATGGACTTCTGTCCATATTCGGTCTTTCTAATTAGGACAGGGAAGTGATCAAAATAAGGTACCCATGGGTGGTTTAACGTCGTTAATTTTGTCATTAACCTATTCAGAAGACCCGTTCCCGTGGTTTACCGAAGGGGGGAGGGGTCACTTTCGAGCGAGAAATATTTCCTGGGGAGGGGGGAAGATCAAAACAACCTTCAGGGGAGGGGGAGAACAGATATCCCAGATGACTTACAGGACAAACGAGGCGTTTTAAATTTTTGAACCCGAACTGCTACAGAAAGCTCCGAAAGTGGGCTTTATAACGCTTAATTTATTCATTATCCCGATGTAGAACTCGTCACTGCTCCCTATTACTAAGAATATTTAATTGGCGCCACGGTTTACCATTGACCTCACCACGATTAACCATTGACCTCCACACTATTTCAATGACTGTCGAGGGTTAATCGTGCAAACAGAAGATCTCTCTATTTATAGGAAACTTTCATTGTGCAAAAATGGTTAACCGTTTCAATTTCGAGAAATCTTTACGTAAATTGTCACGTTCACTACCCCAAATTCTCACATATAATTTCGTCTTTAACTAGATTGTAGTTTGAATCATCATTTAATGTTTATTTATGCGAAAAAAGAGAGAATTTGTGGTTAACCGTTGGGTATATCGTGAAATATGTTTCTCCCATCCCCTAACACAAAAAATAAGATGGAAAAATTCTTTGTTTTTCCCCATTACAGTACATGAAATTTTTAAAGTAAATTAAATCTCTCACCACCCAGAGTACTTTTGCCCCCTCCCCCTTCCTCATATGAGCTACTTGAGGAAGACAAATCTTTATTCGAGCGCCCATCGCTAATCTGACACGCCAGTATACTGGTAGGACAAATTCAACTTTTACTTCTTTCCTGTAGCTTGAAAAATAAAAAGACAACCTACTCGTTTCAGAGCATTTAAAACGAAAATTTGGAAACTCCTATACCTTTGTACAGGCTTCCGACAATCCTCGACAAAAATACATGGGACAAACCCCGCTCCCCGTATCAATGTTGAAGTTTCAGGACGCCTTGGGCTGCCGCAACATTGAATGGGGGAGTGGGGGGATGGTGTTCCGTACATTGCTTGTTTTGCTTGTTTTGCCCCACCATTTTTGTCGAGGATTGTCGGAAGCCTGTACAAATGTATATGAAGATGTTTTCGGTGTTGTGCAACGTAATGGCAGTTGGTGAATAAAATTTGTGCAGTCTGAAAGGATTGATTCGATGACAAATGTCACGGCGTAAGCATTATGAAAAAGCAATTGCGGCATGACAAGATTATAACAGCGGCTTTTAAATATTTCACGGGGAAGAAATGTAACTTATTACGTATTATGGACTTCTGTCCATATTCGGTCTTTCTAATTAGGACAGGGAAGTGATCAAAATAAGGTACCCATGGGTGGTTTAACGTCGTTAATTTTGTCATTAACCTATTCAGAAGACCCGTTCCCGTGGTTTACCGAAGGGGGGAGGGGTCACTTTCAAGCGAGAAATATTTCCTGGGGAGGGGGGAAGATCAAAACAACCTTCAGGGGAGGGGGAGAACAGATATCCCAGATGACTTACAGGACAAACGAGGCGTTTTAAATTTTTGAACCCGAACTGCTACAGAAAGCTCCGAAAGTGGGCTTTATAACGCTTCATTTATTCATTATCCCGATGTAGAACTCGTCACTGCTCCCTGTTACTAAGAATATTTAATTGGCGCCACGGTTTACCATTGACCTCACCACGATTAACCATTGACCTCCACACTATTTCAATGACTGTCGAGGGTTAATCGTGCAAACAGAAGATCTCTCTATTTATAGGAAACTTTCATTGTGCAAAAATGGTTAACCGTTTCAATTTCGAGAAATCTTTACGTAAATTGTCACGTTCACTACCCCAAATTCTCACATATAATTTCGTCTTTAACTAGATTGTAGTTTGAATCATCATTTAATGTTTATTTATGCGAGAAAAGAGAGAATTTTGTGGTTAACCGTTGGGTATATCGTGAAATATGTTACCCCCAACCCCTAACACAAAAAATAAGATGGAAAAATTCTTTGTTTTCCCCATTACAGTACATGAAATTTTTAAAGTAAATTAAATGTCTCACCACCCAGAGTACTTTTGCCCCCTCGCCCTTCCTCATATGAGCTACTTGAGGAAGACAAATCTTTATTCGAGCGCCCATCGCTAATCTGACACGCCAGTATACTGGTAGGACAAATTCAACTTTTACTTCTTTCCTGTAGCTTGAAAAATAAAAAGACAACCTACTCGTTTCAGAGCATTTAAAACGAAAATTTGGAAACTCCTATATCTTTGTACAGGCTTCCGACAATCCTCGACAAAAATACATGGGAGAAACCCCGCTCCCCGTATCAATGTTGAAGTTTCAGGACGCCTTGGGCTGCCGCAACATTGAATGGGGGAGTGGGGGGATGGTGTTCCGTACATTGCTTGTTTTGCTTGTTTTGTCCCATCATTTTTGTCGAGGATTGTAGCCTATTTTTCATCAATTAGGCTAATATAAATAAGCTAGACTACAAGGTTAGTACTTCGTAGTAACAGTCTCAAATTCTTTTTTCACTAGCTTGTATGCTGCAGTGAGATTTTAAAGTTCCTGCTCGCACTTCACCTTGATGGACCTTATATCTAGAGTGTTCTCATATGGTCTATGCAGACAGTTGTTTTCACTCCAAAGTTGCTTAACTGTTAGGCCTTGTAGTATGAAAGTTAAAGTCAAACCAAGGGCTAGACTTGAAATCTCAAGCTGGTTAACAGTATGTAGGCTAGGTCTGGGGCTAAACCTACGCCATTCATAGGCTTGAGTTATAACCCAAGGTATGAAACTGTGGTTGACTAACATTAGATTAGGCATAGGGCCTACCTATCTTACATATTAGTGCCCTTAAAACTTGGCGGTTCTGAAGCATCGGCAAAAAAACGTACTTGAAAATTTCCTTGCCACGGGCTAGGATTGGCCACAGGCCAGTATGCAGAAAAGGTTTGTGCGTCGCCCGAAAATCTTCTAACGTCACACGTTCAACATCGCACACACGCCCAGTTTTTTAATTGAAACGCACTAGGCTTGATGTGCATATCAGCTCGACCCACATGAAGTTTGCCGTCGCGTCAAAATGGAGAATACGCCCAGCGAGCGCCAATAACAATTACGCACTTGTCTAAAACGTCCCCGAAAGCGTCTTACTTTTATAATCGTTGCGTCCATATCTAATCGTATCAGTTTAGTGTAACACCCAAGCGCGTTTTTTTTTTTTTTTTTTTTCATAGTGTTGCAAGGGATAACAGCATCTTAAAAAATAAATTGTTCCAAAATCTTAGATAGGCCTACTGGATTAAAAGGGCAAGCGTTACAAAAATTGGGTAGCCTATCTCTCCAGTTCTTATAAAACCCAGTGTCAGAATTTAAATATCCAAATGATGTTTTTTGGAATAAGGGGTGCGCCTGTTCCAAGAACTTGATTGGGCTGTGCCATATTCTTTCCCCTCGCTATCTTTCGAAAAAAAACTTCCGTCCCTTGTAACGAAAAAAATCGCTTCCCTTGGACTTCAAGACTGTGGCATGGAGTTTTAGTATGGGTAATTTATGCCGATGACATTCTACTGTAGCATAAAATTCAGCAGAGATAAAACTTCTAGCACATACATAGTTCAAGTTCTGCAACCAACATGTTAGCGATGAGATATGCAACTCCGTGGATCGCCCTCTTGTTTTTTTTTTTTTTTTTTTCTTTTTTTTTTTCTCTTTTTTTTTTTTTATAAAAGTGGTTGATTTAGACTTCACGGTTGAATGAGATTGGATTTGGTAGATAAAATTAAGCGATAGAATAGCAGTAAAATTGAGGAAGGAATTGCTAAAAGGGCATTTTGTCGTAAAGAAAATGAAATTTTCACTACTACATTAATCAAGGGGACAAAAGATACAAACCGCTCGATTGGAAATCTTGCTTCAAACTACAAACTTCAAAAGGGTCGTGCGTTGCTGGGTGGTATTCGGTTTCGCTTTGGTCCAGACCGGTTCAGGTTTTTGTGTTTCTCAGTGTCTGTTTCTATGTACTAAAAAGGTCACTGGTGCTCCATCAACTGTTGGAGAGCAAACGTGTTTAGTGTTCCCTTAGATAGAATTTTTAAGTACAAGTACAATTATAATCTAATTATGAAGAATCGAATGAAACACACATCACTGTTAGTTAAAGCTGTTGGGTTAAATGGTTGTGTAAAACTATTTGTTGGACCAAATCGTTACCCAACAACATTGGTCACTGTTTTGCACACAATCGGTCACGTGGCCTACGTCCGAACGGTTGGACAAGAAAAGCAGCATACTTTGTATGACAGTTTTTAGAATGTGTTCACCAAATTGCTACTATTTTCAGAGATACGGTGCAAGACTTGTGTAAATTGTTGGAAATAGTTTAATCGATTACAACGACTAATGGCACGAACCGGGGCCGCGAACAGGTGCGTGTCCAAAGAGAGAAGGGACCTAGCCACTGCTATTGTACTTAGTGCTCAGCATAAAGAATGGGGTGGGGAAAACAAGCAAGTGAGCCACGACTGGAAAAACGGACGTGACTTAACAAATTGTTTAGAAACTGAGCCGTAAATCTTCATCATTCGAAGTAACTTATAAACCAAGAAGACGGAGGAGGGGTGACCGTTGGAAATGATGTTATTAAACTTACTTGCAACTTATACCAGACTGGGAATAAATGAAACAGATGGCTCGGGATATCTCCCATACTATTAGATAGGCTATTGGAATCTTCTAAGGCTTATTGACTACGATTAAATATTCGCCCCCAAAGTTATATCTAGGCCGGCAAACAGAGAACGTTACGTTTCTCGTTGCTTTTAATGATTATGTTTTTGATTGATGAGTCCTGCCGGTCCAATTTCAGACAAAGAGTGAGACGAACTGTAATGAGACGAACTGAAATGAGAAAAGCCTCGAAGAGACCAACTAAAAGGAGAAACAAAGAAGACAAACTATATGGGGACAAATGAGAAGGAGGCGAACTTTAAGGTAGCAGACCACTAATTATTTGCCCCGTTGACTTACACACAACATCAGGCTAATTCCCGGCCCATAAGTCCTTTCAGAAGTTTTCAAACTGAACATTCAACCCCTCTTATTATCACTAGGCAAAATGTGGGCTCTTATGCAAATTTAAATTTTCCATAGTTAGAGAGCCTTGAATGATGTGTACGTGTTTCCCGCCTTTGTCTATACCTGAAGACGGCGTTTCACAAAGCGGAGTAATACAATGAAAATGACATTTTGATTGCTCAATTGTCTTAAATTTTGCACCGTCAGTATTTCGACTCATTTTCCACACAAACCACATAAAAAAATAAGCATATATCATCAGTAATACAGTCAGAAACAACGTGCCATACAATTTTACCCACTTCACTTATCAGTAAACATTTTCCCAGGTAAGGAGATTTGAGTTAATGGTCCGCTACCATAAGAGGATGACCTACAAGAAGACATACTCTAACGAGATGAAATTGAAACGAACAAGGAACAAGAAGGAGAAGATTTATAATGAGACGAAATTTAATGAGGCGAAATGAAAGGAAATAAACTGAATTTGAGAAAACTTGAATGAGACAACTGAATATGAGACAAACTTTAATGGAGCAAACCTGGACTGCAAACTAAAACAAGGCAATTTCCAATGAGACGAAATGAAATGAAACAATGGAAAAAGAGACACAAAATCAAATGAGACAACAGAATAAGTTGAGACAAACAATAACAAGACAAGAAACTACGTTACCGTTTTGGCCGGAAAGGTGAGAACATAGCCCCTGACAAATTTGTTTGCATTGAAAGTGCCGTCTAGCTTACAGTTATTATTTTTTGTTACAAATAACGTCATCAGTGATGAAAAGGTCAAATCGATATCGTATATACGTCGTGCCTTTGGCCTTCATATAAACGGACATGACTAAACTGGTAAAACATGATGCGCTTGTTGACCAAAATACTAAAGACATAAACACTACTCATATCCAGTGCTCCAAAAGAATCACTATAATGATGCTACACCAAAGAGCCATTTCCCGGAGAAGTGCCTTTGCAGCTCCTCTGTCTCTGCCGCCCGATTAGGCTGCATCAGTTGGTTTTTCGAAGCAAAGAGCTGAACAAAAAAAAAAAAAAAATGGAAAAGGAGACAAACAAAAAACTTTGTCCACTCTCCTGGGAAAGTTTCCCAAGCTTGAATTTGCTTTAAAGTGTGACTATTTCCTTATTAGGGGTTGCAGAATGCGACACCTAAAGCGCGCCCCAAATTCTTTCTTTAAAGAAATATTTCAAAATACGTTTGTATTGGAGAGAATAGGGAAGTTTATGAAGGAAAAGTTGAGAAAACGGCGATGGAGTTGTCTAGTGTTACTTGATGTCTGATCTTGTGTCACATATAGCCGTGGCTTTCAAATTTCAGGGTTTTTTAATATTCAGAGCCAGGCAGCCAGGGATCGTTCAATGGTTCTCCTTTCTCACCCTGCCTGTAGCCAGTACGCCATTGATTGTGTAGCTTTTGAATTTTCAAAAGGAGGAGAACAGGAGCATTCCAGTTACCTGCTTTTTCTTTTCTTGGCCACAAAACGTCATTTTGCTGAAAAGACTATCTAAGCGAAGCGCCATCAATATTGGCGCTGAGTGTAGACAAAATGTGGAAAAATCAGACCCCTCAGAAGGCAGGAAATAGCATTTTCCAGACTCATACGAAGAGTATCTTCTTTTGATTAAAGAGTGAGGAAATACTTTGACCCGAAAAATGTATTCTATGCGGAGCGCCACCATTAGTTGGTGCCAAGCGTAGAGAAATTTCAAAAAATCACACCTCTCAGATACCCTGAAATATCTTTTTCCAGACTTATATGAAGAATCTAACCAGTTGTTATATTCTTTTGTCGTTTGCAATAAAATGATCACTTCAAAATAAGTTAGCAATCTGCAAAGTGATCACAAACTTATTAAAACTTATACTTTGACCTAAAAAATGTAACTTTGTCCGAAAGACTATCTAAGCGGAGCGCTACCATTAGTTGGAGCGGAGCGCAAAGAAAATTTTGAAAACTTACTATCCTCCCAGATGGCCGGAAAATTGCATTTTCATGCTTGGCAAGAGAATCTAAACAATTTTTATGTTTAGCTTTTGCTTGCAATAACAAAAAAAATCAGCAACATGCTCAGTAAACAGAATATTACCATATAACATGTTATACCACTATTTTGTACCGTAAATGGTCTTGATTCTTTATCTTCGGGGAAACTTTACAACGGAATTGAAAATATGCTATTGCTTCTCTATTATGACTCTTGGCTAATTTCAAGATCCACTGAATTGATGAAATTGCTTGTGACTGCCCGAACTTTTAATGATTTTATCCCTTAAATATCTTGCATGATAAGTGGCAAACTATTGCTCACCGCACCTGAACCCTCCGCTTCCATGCCCCCGTCACTTACGTCTATGCCGGCCGGGGAAGGACTGCAGTGAAGGACCCTCCCTTTTAAGAATGCTTATAAAGGTAAATATCCTCAAAGGCAATCGGTGCCACCAGGATGTTACAGAGTCTACCTTTTTAAGTAAAATTTGGAATTTGACAAAATTTGCCTATTTTATTTTAAGGAGTTAAAAGAATAGCATCACTGAGGGTCCTTAGACAATCCTTCCCCTTTGAAAATTTTGGATAAATTGGGTGTTCTTACATGCAATCTGGTGCCACATATACTACTCTGAGGTAAAATCTGTGTTGGTAAATTAGGGCTGCGAATTTTTAGGATCTAAAAAGAAAAAAGAATGGCATTCGTGAGGGGTGCCATGGCCCAATGTCCCCCCCCCCCCCCACTTCGTGCGCCTTTGCCGTTACTATCTTGCATTGAGCTCTCGAAAAATTTGAAGAGTTGGCATACCGGTGGTTTCGCGAATAAGACTCAACCACCTGTGTCCTGCGAAAAATTGGGCTGGAGGTGGGACTGGAAGGAGGGCTGGGGGTGAGAGCTTTATGTATGAATGTAGTAGATCTTCTCGGCTTTTTTTAAACATATACAAATAGAGAATTGAGGTATACACAACCTCGAAGATTTTTGGGGGGGGGGGGGGTTGAGCACATTTGGAGGGGTCTTGAGTCCCCAAAGCCCCCGCCCCCGTAAAGTCGCGCCTGCTTTAAAGTGCTTCCTTTCTAACATAAAAAATATGGAGGAAAAGCATGGAAGAATAGTCCAGAGGATTTTGTTATTGTAAGGATTGAAATGAGAATAATCCAGAGAAACGACTCTGTCACGGTCTGTAATGTCCTCTCATCTTTTCTTGTCAGCTGACAAAACAAAATAATAAGATGGAACAAAAGTTTATTTTAATCAAAATGCATTTAATATACCTAATGCCAAATGTAAACCCCCATGGTCCTCACAGGAATTTATTAAACCTAAGAAGCAGTCATTATTAATTTAAGGAGAATGTACACTATTGCACTGATTTTTTGGTCATTGGCGTACAGTACGAGGTGACGGAGCAGCAGGTTTTCCCTTCCAATTTTCCTAAAAATGTTGATTTCGGGTAGGGGTATAGAAAAATCGGGGTACTGTTTGAGACTCAAAAAATCTTGCATGTTATTTTAGTAACGCAAAATTCTTCAAAGAAACAAAAGCAATTTTTTTAGAATAATTGAAAAATGCAACGAATTCGGGAAGATACAATCCCTAGCGTCACTCCAAAGACTTTCCCAACAGTGTGCTCGAAATGATAGAATAGGGTGAAAGTTAAGCCATTGTCATCCTTCATGGAATTGGAATTGGGGAAGTCATTGTTAAAATCTTCTCCATCTCTGGTCGGAAAGAGCAAAAAATTTGCCAGTCTGAGTATATTTATCAGGAAAGTTGTATACCACAGGACTATGAAATTTAAATTTATGCTAATTATTTCTTAACGTCACATCGATAGATAGAATTTTTTCAGACTACCCTGTTCAATAAAAAATATATGTTGCTGTGGCATTATGAAAAAATCAGTTGATATTTTTTTCGTGGACATCAAATTCAAATCATATATTTCCACCGGCTGACAGTTTTGTCGGTTCTTTCCTTCTGTTTCCATCTCCATTTATTTCTCGATATTTACAATCGGCTGGAATAGATGTGGCAGGCAAAAGATAGCAGTGGGTTACAAAACATTGATACAAAAACAAGCGAGTTTAACTTGGTTAGATAAGATAGAACATAAAACAAGGCATCGAAAGAGACATCAATGTATGAAGTATAAACACTTATTTATATATAATATAATCACAAATATAAATAAACATGACCTACTTTAAGTTGACCTAAAATTGAATTGAACTCTTATGCAATTAATTCAAAACTCGAAAAAATCATAACAGATTAATTTTCAAACAAAGAAGGTACGTGAACAAAAGAATTCTTTAATGCATTAAATTTGCTTAGTATCTTTGGGGATGTATCAGGTTTGGAATTAATGTAAGCTTCCACTTTCAACGCAAATTTCAGTTTGTACCAAAAGTCATTACAATTTGGTAACTTTTCGTTTACTTCACAATTATAGATATAATATTTCAAATGCAAAATAAAATAATTCATCGGATGATCTAACAGCAACATACACCCAAAGAAATAATCTTGCTTTGTTAATATAAATTGTTTGCCCAAAAAAGTTGCTCCGAATCCAAAAGAAAACTGGACGTCATCGGACACTCCCAAAACAAATGTTTTATGGTTTCAGGGTCCCTATGGCAAAAGGTGCAAATCTGATTATCCTTCTTTCCCATTAAAAACAAAAGTCTATTAGTGGCAAGTAAACGGTGAAGGAATTTACACTGGAAAAACTGGATCTTAGTTTCACTAAGGGTAAAAGGGGATTTTAAAAATAATGCACCAGTTGTCATTGTCAAAATTGAATTATCGGTTCCACTTACTACATGCAAGAGGAGGGGGGGGGGGGGGGGGTAAAGGAGCTATAATAAAGGTTAGGCCAACTTAGAAATACTTTTAACATTAAAATTTTTTTGAATGGAGTGACCGTCAGGGACACTTTCAGTTTCACTTTGAAGTGAAGTTTTCCAGTTGCTAGGGATAGCAGGAATTATGCCAAAATATAAAGTAAATGGTATTCCTCTTGCCCCAAATTTTTCGCAAAACTGAATGCAAGATATTGGGGTTCCACTGACATGAAATATATCCTTAACACACATACGCCCCCTTCATGAATCGTTTTATTATAGCAAATTGTATTATTAATCTTTACAAAATGGTTATTCCAAATAACCTGATGTGCAAAATTTTTTTAACGGAATGAGAAACTATACTGTAGCCCAAGCCATACAAACTTCTTTGATGAAAATATTGCTAATATTGTGAACATCACCTTCGCTATAATTACAGTTAAATAAGGGTTCCTTCCCGGTTCTTTCCAAACAGAAATGGAGGAGATTTTAACAAAAACCAGAAAAAATGTATGGAATGTATCCAATTACCAGAATACAAAACGGGCATACGGGACGGGGTACACATGCATTTGCGGTGCACAAGATTTATCTTAAGAAATGGAAGTGGTGAAGTTTGTTTTAATTTTCTGAAAATGTCATTATCGTTGCTTAATATTTTTTTGTGTGTAAAAAACTGCGCTGCTCAAACTACTTAGAGACTTCTGGACCTAGACTCACTTTAAAAACAGGAAATTACCACACTCCACAACGGCACTGATCAGTAATGTTCACCATATGCCTCCCCACCTCCACCCCGCCCACGTTAAAGTTGCCACTTATTTACTGGTCAAGTTACAATGATTCTTGCACGGTCTGTTTTGTGACGTCATACGAAGTCGTTTTATTGCTTGACAGCATTATCATAATAGATGTTTGTGTATCCTTTAGGCCATTTGGTTATATTATTTGTAGTTTCTGTTCTTTTCAGTGTTCACTGGTGTGAAGGTTAAATTCGTCGGTTAATTTTAATGTTTATCTTTGCTGCACACTTGTGACGCAGCCCTATTATGGGGCGAAACCGAAAAAGTCCATGTGACTTTGAGAATATTCAAGCTCATCTTCAATCTAAAAGTATGCCGGTCTACCGAGAATGCCGGTTTACCGAGAAAACCTGTCTCCTTTTGGAAATGCTGTCTTCTTTACAACACTTCGCTTTTGAAAGTCGGGATTCCTTTTGACAAATTACACTGAATTTTTAGCAAGACCAGATGCATGTAATTTTCTTAATCTCAGGGCAATTACAGATAAATTATCTGACTCGCTTAAGGATTAAGATATATTACACTAGAACGGTGTGGGGAGGGGTGGTTATATAGTCTTCGTTTTTAGATACGACTCCTTGAATGGAATCTTGATCAACGTCAGGGTCTTGTTTATTATAGTCCATGCTGGTCGTTAAAACTCAGTATGTTTATTCCGTTTATTCTAATCAACTCAGTACTCAGTATATTCTGATCACACCAATAACCAAGGTGAACGGGAGGGGAAAAACCCCTTGTAAAGTTTTCTTCCTCCCGGAAGATTGAATTTTGTCATTCACTCAAAGGCCAAATCTGCTCACCTCAGACAGTTTCACTCCCCCTAACCTTCTAACCTAAATCCCTCTCGCAACCGTCTCACAATCATCGTCTTTAAGACACAATAGCTCAGTTTATTGCTTCAGAGTGGGTATACAACAGGGGTGGCGCCAGCGGGGGGGGGGGGGGCATTCCCCCGTCGGGGAGCACTGACCCCCCCTCCCCCCCGTCGGGGAATGTCGGCGGTTTCGTCGGGGAAGCCTAAAAATAATAATAAAGAAATAATAAAAAAAACTCCAAGGACTGTTTAGTTACTGGATGGGTGATCTTTAACATACTTTTTGTTTTGAAATGCTATTTTAAAATTTATTTTCAATCACTTCTCCTCAGCTCCGTAATACTTAATTCCATGTAACTTGTCTTATCTCCCCCACCCTCGGGGAAGGACGGTATTTTCCTTCGGGGAGACTTAAAAATGAACGTAAAGGACTGAAGTTATTGGATTGATGATCATGAACTTTTTTCTCTATGAACTATTTTTTTCTTTCGTAACGCTATTTCAATGCAAATCTGAATCTGTTTTAATCACTTCTTTCTACCTTAACTGTCCCTCATCCCATCCTCAATCAGCAAGGTCATGCCCCTGGGGGGGGGGGGGCTGTCATCCTCCTGTTGTTGAGAAAATCCAATTTAGTCGGGGATCCTTCATCTATATAAGCCCCCGAACACTGATAAAAGATGCGGGTTGATAAACTTCAGTCACCCGGACGATCTTCTTGATTTTGTTTACTAGAAGACCATATTATTCAAGGAAAGTCACAATTCCGAAGTTCCCTCAAAAAAACGGACGAGAGGTTGTTCATGTCCATGAAGTGCTCGATGGTCTGCCATCTGGCCTGTCCCGAAAGCCAAATTCTAGCAAATGAATCTCGGCCAGGCCGTTTCAGCTACACATAATGATAAAAAGTAGTGTGAGAATGTCTCCTAATAAGTCTGACTAAAAATTCATTTGAGGGCACTTTGAAACGTGACATATTTTCAAATACGTTGAAAGTAAAATCATTTGGGCAGTCACGTAGAAAATCTCATCTATTTAGCGGACCTTGCAATTGAATACAACGAAGATTCTAAGTATAGGCAAAAACACTTGTATGTTTCCAATTCCGTTGCTGTTTCACCGAAAAGAGACAAGAACATTGCATCTTATTGTAGCAGTACATTTTATAGTTTACCTGGTAATTTTCTAATCACTTAGAAAGATTTTTTTCTTTTGAAGTGAAACTTTTAGCGTGTTCGATTACTCGCCCTAGTCGTGTCTGGCACGACTACGTTCGATTAGCTAATGACGTCAGTGTTCGCGCTTACTCGCGCCAGGCCCAAGTGAGCGACCCTTCGAGTCGGTTACTTAGGTAAATATCCCATCGTGCTTTGGGAAAACATGGCAGCTAAACGAACAACATGCATTCGTGAACAATTTCTGAGCATGTTAATACAGTGGGGTGAACATGAAACTTCTGACTTGTGAAAAGAGGTTGATGTCGGAATTAGTGAAGTCACTCAAGTGTTATTTCTCGAGAATTTTCTAAATGAGCATTGCTTCGAGCCTACGTTCATCGTACAAGCGAAGCATGTAATACGTACGTACCAGAGTTCGCTCTGCCATCCAGCTACGGGCTCTGTCATTGGCTATTGTGAACCAAGTTCTCCAATAATTACCGTAAAACGTTCGTTTATTTCACCCAACTGCGCATGACCATCGTAGCCCTAGCTCGAGGCTCGGGTAAGTCAAGGGAAGCAAATCGAACACGCTATTTAATTTCAAAGGAAATCTCAAAATAACAACTTATTCATTTCTAGTTACAAGTCTGGGAAATGCCATTTCCGGCTGTCTGAGGGGTTAGTTTTTTTAACAATTTTCTGTACGCTCCGCGCCAAATCATGGTGGCGCTCCGCTTAGATAGTGTTTTGCTCGAACAGATTACTTAACAGTTAAATTCATGCTTGCAAATTATTCTTCGTTTTGGGGCAATATTATGAAGTGAAAATTTTATTGCGGAAGAAAGCTAAAAATACTGACTGCTTTGTTTTAGTTACGAGTCCGCGAAATCCGATTTCCTGCTCTCTCGAGGTTTTCAATTTTTTTTTAAATTTCTGTGCTTTACTCTTTGATGGTCTTTCCGACAGAATGACATTTTTCGAAAAAAAAAGACAATTCCGCCCATTCCCAAACTGAAACGCACCCGTACGTCTATGTCAATCTTTAAATTTAAAACTTCAAATATAATGGGAAGCTAAACTTCTTCCGCGGGAAAATTTTCCAATTTGGTCCGAGAGCCTTAAGCTGCAGTATGATATTAGGCAACCCCAACAAAACTACAGATCACCCCTCACTTGAATTTTCTTATGAGAAGCCTTTTTCAATAAAACCCCACAATCTGTCATAAAATCTACAACTTTTTTTCAATAATATAAGCTTCAGATCCGGAGAATACTCCATAAAATAAATACCGGTAACCAAGGCCAACTCTGTTAATCACCCCAACATCTTACCTAATTTTGCTCTTAAAAGCCATATTACACTTAACAAAAAACCCAAATTTTTCGTTATAACCGAACCCCCCCCCCCCCCAAAAAAAAAAAAAAAAAACAGATTTTCTTCCATTCAATTCCAAAATTTTTCAAAAAATAAGCTCTTAATTTTCAAATCTTCTTCAAAAAAGGAAAAAAAAATCCGGTTAACTTCAAGTGTCGTGTTGAAGCCTTAGTACGTAGGCCTAGTACGATTAAATACGTAACCCCAAAAGATTTTCAGTTGCCACCTATATAACGTTTTTCATTTTGACATAAGAAGGGCAGATTTTTTAATTAGCACCCCAACTTTTTAATGGTCCTCAAAAAAGTTACATTTCTTTCCAAAATTTTAAATTTTATCTTCAAAATAAACTCAAGATTTTTAAGTATTTGTTAAAAAGAAAGCCAAAAATTTCGCGCGCTACGCGCGCCTCAAAATCTACTAAGTTCCGTCACACCGGGACTAATTCAAAGCCTTTTTCGGGGCCTTGAAATGCTGGCTCCCCTGTCGGGTAAATCCTGGCACCACCCCTGGTATACAAGGCCCACTATGTAATTAAGACACTCCTCTGCATTTTGTGTGTGTGTTTAATGTATTTTCTGTCAATCAAAGTGTGTGCCAGTAGAGAAATTTTGTAGACTACTACAAAAGTCGTAGATTGGGGTGAGAATTGACAGCATTAAATTAAATTTTAAGCATTTGGCCCCTGCAAAAGTGTTCGCCCAAAACCTTGTCTGGCTAAAGGGTTGATTCTAATGCAGTTAATGAATCTCTGGTCGTGTAAAACTTCTATGGTCTACACTTTCGTCTTTGATTCCATGAATACATTTCACCCAAATGTTTTTTTTAACAGGTGGTTACATAAATGAATGAAATGTATTGAACACCGTGAAAGTACGGCTAACTTCATTGAGTACTGACTAGATATCATTTTAGACAATACAATTATAAGGGAATTTGGAATTTGTAAGAAATGCTTCGAAGAATTTTATTGAAAGGGCCAAATGTCCCACTTGAGACCTTTGCCAAACACATTAGGAAACAACTTAAAATACATCAAAGACCACTAAGTGATCAAACAACAACATTTAGAAAGGCCCACGACTCTGTTTTACATTAACTGGACCGGACATTCCTGAAATGATTCAAATGACCCACGGCCCAGGAATAATTGTGTTCAATTTTCAAACTAATTCATGAAGCATGTGCCATGAAGTATGAACTGAAATAGGCTGAAAAGTGGAAACACTGTAAATTGCACTCTGATTTCTGAAAAAAAAAAAAAAAAAACTCCTGGAAGTTCGGTCCATGTCCCATCGGACCACATTGCCAACGTCTACACTGGAAATCGGTCTGGGGAGACAATGACTTCTTAGCAAGTTGTAAATACATGCCCCCTGGACACATATTACTGTAATGATTCTAAGCGGACATAAACTCCAGGCTTCCCGAAAAACTTGTCTGGTGAGAGTGTGACATGATTTCCACATAACCGCCGGGATACAATTTTCAGGGTAGACATGATTTCCTTACATACCGGCGTTAAAGGTTTTCCGACCATGGAGCTCCATACTCTGAGGAAGAGTAATAAGAAGAAAGACTTAAACGAAAGCACGCCATCTCTTACATACCCTCAAAGAGAGACTGACAAACTGACATTTAACAATGTGTACGTCTTATGGTTGAAATACAAGATTTTGGTGGGGCTTGTGTTGAAAACTTTTAGAAGGCTTAGATCAGGGAGATGTTACAGCGCACTAGACTTAGATCAGGAAGATGTTACAGCCCACTAGACTTAGCGCAGGGACATGTTACAGCTCACTGGATAGCGCATGATTAAGGCGGGTATTTGTTTTTCTATGAGAAATGTGACGGGCACTTAAGTTTTTTTGTACGTATAAATCCTGATCGTTCACAAGAGTCATGAGAGTTGTTGAACCAGGGTTGTGTTATTATATAGGCTATAATTACGAATCCGCTCTTTTTCTTTTTGGTATGAGTCTTTCTTTACAGAACCCGCTCCGTCCGACTTCTGATTTGACTGGTTTTACCGACAGGTTTGTAGCCGATTTTCTTCATGGAATACTGAAGACAAAGGAATACCGGGTATAGGGATGTCACTTGTGCAATGTTGATGATTAGGAAGGAACTTTATCAAAATATTCTCACACAACAAGTTTAAAAGCCATTAAATTTTTCGCCTAAAATCACTGAATAAAGAATTCGGGCTTTTTAAAGAAATGTGTTTAGTTCAGCGATTGAGTGCCATATTACGGCGGCACCGCTTTACCCTTCTCACACTTTCAATATAGCAAATGGGAGTAAAAGTTTAAATAATAACATAAGCAAAACATTTTAAATACATTTTGCATAAGAAGGATTCATCAGAGTATTATGTTCCTGGAAAATTTCATTTCGTCCATGTTTAAAATGACGATTCAGTATAATGACCAACGCAGATGAGACATCTGGTCATTCTTAAAAAAGTCATTCCAGGAAAGATCATTAGTGGAAATTTGTCAGTGTTGACTCAAAATAACACACAGCCGTCGTTTTGGATGTATAAAGAAACAAACGATACCAAACTATATCAAGCTCACTACGGTGGATTGGGCACATAAGAAATATAGCCGGAATGGACACTTTGTAAATCACTCCAGTACATTTATAGTGATGTCTACATAACATTTCATCATTTTCAAGATGGCGGTCGGTCGACAAATGGTATCTTGGATTTGGGGAAAATAATGCTTACACTATGTCAAACCTCATCCAGTGGATTAGTCACATGTAGAAAAAGTCGAAATAAACACCTGATTTATCACTATGGTACATTTGACGAACGACGGCTATTTTGAAATTTACATTAAAAATGACATTTTCCCTGATGTGATTTTAATATACGCTCCTGTTTATTCCCTGTATTTTAAGAGATAGAAAACTACTAACGGATCGTTTATTGCATTTGTTTATTTTTAGGGGGTGGGGGATGGGGGTGGATGTAAAACGTAAATCGATAGTTCGAATTGTTTGGAAATTGAGGGTTGCAGAAAGATTTTTTTATTTTTTTCCATATACACAATTTTTTTAATCTGTTTTTCACCTTGTGTTTCAAAATTTGTTGAACATTAACTTTGGGGAAACAAAATTATTCTACCTTCTTAGAATTGTGTCTAATCGTCAATCTAGTATTGAGTTAGATAAAGGGTATACAAAGTTTAAAAGCAGATTTAGAACTTACGGAATCTGAGAAAATGACTTAACTTTTAGAAGAAAAACATACACATATCACCAGTTAAGGTAAATAGATTCCATTTACAGTTATCGTTAACATGAACAACTACATGTCGTTTTCTTCTTTAAAATATTAGGCCTATTGTTAAGAGTTGAACAAATTAAACGATTTGATGACGTTTTACCTATTTAATATTAAGAGCATCTGATTTTACGTGATATTTTCAAATTTGCGAAACGTTAACTTATGGCTAGAAAAACATCTCAGCAAGTTTTTAAATTGTACTTAGGGAGCCTTGATTTACGCTATAGGGGTCTATTGAATTTCAACCGAGAGTTAGTACGCTGAAGGAAATGTGGGAAAAGCTTTCAGGAAAACGCCGATTAATTAGTATTTGAAGAAGATTTTCTTAGCAGTTATGAAATCAGTCTTCTTGGAAACATGACATAATTCAGTTTTGAGATGGTAGATATTGGTGGCTGGTTATTCAAGAGTCACATTTAGTGTGATTGGATGGGACATGTTCGTTTGAAAATACATTCTGCCAGGAAGGGCATTGCTCTCATTTTAATAGGTCCTTCGTTCCTGACGTATGGTAAATGGCGCATGGATATCATTAGTCTCAGACGTTTTGGGTTATTTAGCAATGTTGCGACAAGAAAACAAACTTTTGATACAATATGAGAGTCAATATTCTGAAATTCTAAACTTGGATTTAAGGCTATATTTCCTAAGCGTTTTGAGAAACATCAATTAAACGAAATTCGTTTATTTCGCAGAAGGACCGATTTTTGTCCATTAATTTCTGTGCAACAGCACACTTCAGCCGTCTTCCAATTTGACTTGGGACCACGCTGCCCTAATCCCCGCCCACAACCCCACAACCTCCCTATCGAGTATGACGGTAATAAGTTAATAATTAATTCGGAAGAGGTCGTCAATTTTCACAAAATATCAAATATAATTGTATTTTTCTAGATGTTACGAAAACATCGTTCAAAAATCTCTTCTAGGAGTGGCGCCAAGTTTTTTTCCTGACGGTTAGTTAGATTTGATAGTTAGGCAAAGTTTGACGGCCCAGTTTCCAACCAATTGGTTCAAGTCGAGCCGGTCACGGCCTTTTTCCAGTTGTGGATCCCTGGCTTGTTTTCCTACTCCATTGCTTATTCTCAACACCAGGCGCAATGGCAGTACTGTATGTTCCATTTTTAAAGTCTTGGGTATGACCCGGCCAGGACCGTAACTCCCAATCTCCCGGCTGCAAGTCTGATGCTTTATAACCAGTTGACCATGCAGTCTGTTGATTTTCACGACGGAGGAGGGAGGACATTTCTAAGCCCTGATCAAGGTGATGAGTTCCGGAAGGGACGTAACTGGCAGATTTGAGGGGCGCGAAGCGCAAATATTTAAAAATCCGGGGCTTGCTTTAAAGAAAATTTGATTTTTTTTGAGAAATTTATATTACATTTATATTAAAGACCTTTAAAATAATCGGGATACTTGTAGAAGAATCTGCCCTTTATATGATAAAAAATAATATAAAAAATAGCATGGGTGACTGAAATTCGTTATGGTGACGCACTTTATTGTAGGCTTGCGTACTATCCCCTCATAGCAAACTGTAACTTTAATTCGCCCGAAAAGCCTGACCTTGAACAAAGATTTGATTTTAAAACTTTTATTGGAGAGATTTTGGTATGTGGCTTTTTGGTGAGGTGAAACTGAAAATGTTGGCGCCGTTAAATGTAACGCCTATTAAGGGCAAAACTAAGTGGAATGTTGGGGTGTTTGAAATTGGCTTGAGTTTTTTATTGTAAGGAGTATTAGCAGAAACAGGAAAATTTATCGGTTTAAAACATTTTGCCTTTTTTAAGATAAAGGAACTTGAAAACCTGAAGCTCATTGAAGAGGGAATTGAAACGTCATGACAGATTTGGGGGCCTTTATTGAAGAATCTTTTCATCTTATCAGAAAGATCAAGCAGCCGGAGCGCAATAGCGTAGCCAGGATTGTGTAACACCCCCCCCCCCCCACTACGCCACTGCTGCATAGAGCGACTTGTAGTTTGTTAAGGTTACTGAATATCATCATGTATGTAAAAACTCTCGGACGATACCAATTCCCCAAAAAATTTGGCTTTCACTGACCATGTTTTTGAAAATCTGAAGCTTAGATATTAAAGGAATTTTATGACAGAAAGCAGTTGCGTAAAGAAGCATTTTAAGTTTGGGGGTTTGAAATATTCTTACCCCAAAATGCAATCCTGCTGGATATATCCAAGCGGAGCGCCACCAGCTGTAGAAAATTTTAAAAGATAGCTACCCCTCAGACTGTCAGATAACCAGAAATGGCATTTCCCAATCTTTTAAGTGGGATTATACACTGTTAGAAATTTCTCTGTAAAATTTACATAATTTTTATGGCAAATTTTTTTCCAACCAAATAATGTTTTTTAACAGCCAGACTGTAATCATGAAAAAACATTAAGTGTTTGTTTTTTCTTTACAGTTTTTGCATGTAAATTAGTTTACAAATGTCTACTGTAAAATCGAATTACAGAATTGTTCTGTTTTTTTTTACCTTAATTTTATGTGAATTTACAGCCTACTGTTTTCATTCTCGGTGTTTTAATATTTATTATAATATCGCTTTTTTCCTTTCATATGTTATTACGTAACATACACTTCACCATTACGTAGATCAGGTATTTGCTTATCAACGTAATGTGTCGTTACGAAGTTATTTTCAATCAAAACACAATGAGGATACTTTGTTATCACATTGTTGTCCAGTAGACTGCTATCTCTAGGAACTTTGTAATTGGAAAGTCACATTTTTGGTACAATATAATAATTGTTTTTAAAATAAATATGACAAAGAATGCAAATACATTGGTTGCAAACATTTCCAGACAAGGTAAACAATAAGTTTATCACTTCCTGATTAAAAAAAGCCAAAAAAGATATTATTCAAAGCAGCAGCAATCCTTTTGTTAGGAAAATGCCTACAAAATAAGCTCCACCCATTTATGCAAAATGAGATTTACGTCATAAAGTGGTAAATTTACAGACTCTTTCAAGTAAATTTGTAAAACGTTTTTAATTCGATCAAGTGCATGAGCGCCTGTGGCGATGAGTTGACATCAGTATACCAATTGTCAGTATAATAACTGTAGGTTAATTTTCAAATAGGGCCATAAATTTGGCAAAAATGTTTTCTTTTTTAACTGAAACTTCGCAGAACGATGCATGTTATATATTGAAAATTTTCTGGCTATTTCTTATTTGTTTGTTTGTTTGTTTGGGCTTATTTTTGTTTCTTTTTCAGCGTAAAAACAAAATGAATGTTTGTTAAATGACAGTATATTTATGTGAAATCAGAAAAATACAAAACACTGTTAAAATTTCTGTACATTTACAGAAAAAGTTTTACAAAGCAGTAAAATTTGGTTAAAAAAGCAGACAGAAATGGTTTTTCAAATAAACAGAAAATACATGTTAAACAACCCTTTTTTATTGTAGAAATACAAAGTGTCTGTAAAGATACAGAAAATCTATTAAAAGTAAAATACAAAAAGTTTAAGTTAAAAAAAGTCTGTAAATTTACAGAAATTTTTAACAGTGTAAGGAGTCACTCTTCCGCGCTTTCGTTTGCAAAAAAATGTTTCACTTGCAAAGTGATAAAAGGGATGAAAGAATGATTCTTACTAACGATACAAAAAGGAATACAATGTGCAAGCCTGCGATGTTCTGTTCAGTAAACTGTTCGATTGAAAAACTCAGCGGTGCGCCACGGTTGGTTTGAGTAGAGCATAGAGTAAAATTTACTCTATGCTCTTTTTTGAAAAATTGAACCCTTCAGACAGCCGGAAATGGTATATCCAGAGGCTTGCAACTTGGGGCAAAGCAGTCGTTATTTTTTTAGCTTTACTTTGCAAAAACATTTTCACCCAAGTAAAGAAAATCAGCAAGTTGCTATTTGATCAGAAAATTATGAGATATACCACAACCATTAGATGGGATGGGTTTGTATCTTATCGGGAAAAAGTGGTACAACGTTATTGAGAACATGTTTTTGCTCTATTGAGACTCTTGGCTGCATTCAAGATCTACTGAATTGATAAAATTGTCTGAAGTATGTGACTGCCCGAGCTTTTCAAATATAGCTCCAAATTGCATTTAACGTCCCTCCCTTACTCAACTTTTTTGACAACCTTGGATAACTTTATGGTAATGGCGAATTTGTCACCTCAGTCTCATTTCATAAGGAGAGAAAAAAAAGAACGAGCAAATGTAATTGTAGTCCTATACTACATTTCTTTTTTGATTTGGTAGGACAGTAATAAATGAAGTAACATTCTATTGAAATGATTTTACGAGAAAAAAGACGGTAGTTTCGGTTTATTTTTGCCTTGCTTAGTCTCCCAATATTTCAAGGTGATAATTTTTGTTGGTAACATTTTCGACAGTGTTTTGAAACACTGCCATTAATTTCCCGAATCCGCGAAATGTACACAAAATGAACTGAACATTTATTGGAACACTTACCTGTATTCATAAAACAGTTGCACAGCTGTACAGGTTGTTTACAGGTTATGCCAGGTGAGTACGACGTTTATTGTGGTAGTAATAATTGTGGAATTATTAATAATTTGTTATTTGAATGGTCTATTTTAATCAAGGATTGCATTCAGTAATGCATATATGTAGCAGTTAGACCAGACAGACAGCTGTTAAAACAACTCCCTGTGCAGTATGAACTGCTCACTCTCAATAACTGTACCCACACAAGGAATATATGGCCGGTGTCACTGATTTAACAAATTATCTGTCGTTGGATGGTTACTCGGATATAATCTTTCATTCAGTTTTAAGCAACTGATCAGATGTTGGTGGGTATTCAGTCAGGTTACGTTTTCTTCAGTAGTTCTATTCACAAACATTTTCTCCAGTAGGCTATATTTTCTTGTTTGATGAAATCTGCGAAAACAATTAACTAGCCTATTTCATGGTAGATGAACTTTACAACCACCAAGGGGCCCAAGCAGGCCTTGCAAATGAAATTCTGTATTACCCTTACATCAGTTTGAATCCATAGCCTTGATCAAACGTGCATGTAACATGGTTAGGATTACTGGTAAAAACGGAAGATAGCTATCAGGTTTCCTCTCAAAACTATTTGTGTATAGTTCATAAATCCAATCCTATAGGGTAGCTGCCTAGGGACATATGACTTTACTTGGCCGAATGTTGTTTAACCTCAGACGCTCCCAGTTGAAAGTGGTCAAAAATGAATATGTTCGAATGTGACTGAGCCCCGAAAATTTGCATCCACTGAAATATTATTTCACTTTTTTTAGCAGCTGTGAGGCAGAACAAAAATACGCACCATCGCTGGTTCAAAATTTGCCAATTCAAACAAACATTTGTATGTTAATGCATATCAGCGTAGTTTTTCTCGTACATTCGATGGAACAGTTAAATAGTCGACTATCTATCAATGTTTAACACCGATAGTGAGGGCGGTGATAAAAATCCGTTTGTCCCTGGTTTCGAAATGTCGCCTGCAAGTATTCAACGATCAAAATAAGATCATTGCACATTGCGTAGCAATGCAAAGTACGCACTTTCATTTTACGGAGAGAAGTTGGGACCGGAGGGGGGGAGGGATTTCCCGTGAGCAAGTAGCCTAAAATGTATAATTTCACTTGAAAATTCTGGAAATAATTTAACCAATTTGTTACTATTCCATACATCGACATGCCAAAAATTCCGGCCCAATAGCAATCTCATTGCATTAAACTACTTGTTTTTTTTATGGGGAATATATAGGTATTTAAGTACCCACAATTCTCTTTTTTTTGTTGAAAAAAAAAACGGTTTTGTTCAAAATGGATTGGGCTATTTAAAATATTAAAAAAAAAGATGGCCTAATAGTCTTTAGCATATCTTTTAGTTCAAGTGAAACACAGGCTTAAAAAATTTGTTTCAACCAAAAATATTTGTTTACCCCTCTTTCGAGCGAAGGGTGGTGTAACTTACCTTTTGTGTCAAAGTATTAAGCCTAAAACAAATATTTCCTTGTGGAGATATCAGTTTATAATTCTTAGATTTACTGTTTGTAAAATCAACACTATCAAAACCTTTTACTGTTTTCTGGGCAGTAGATGCCCTCTCTAATTTCAGCTCAAATATTAATTAGCCTTAGTAGAAAAAACAAAACATTGAGATGACCCCTGCCTGAGTCCAGCTTGTACATTAATTGATTTAAAAAGCTTTCAAATTATTTAGTTCAGTATAGCCTACTAAAGTTTCTCTTAATATTTAGAACTAAATCATCCAAAACCGGGGTGTTTGTTTAATAAAAAACACAATATCTCGTGCTACTATTTTATTTACTTTAGAACAAATGCCTTAAGGCCTGATAATATTATTCCGTTTTTTTTTTTTTTTTTTTTTTGGGGGGGGGGGGGTATCTTTAAGATTGTGTTAACATTGTGGATCTGGAACAAATTCAATTCTAAAAATTAAAAGAAAATAAGAGAGCTCTTTTTAAGTCTGGTGGCGGTGTCCATTAAATCGTTTTTTTACATATAAAAATGTTTGTCCCTGGGTCTGAAAAATGTTATCATCTCAAGTCATCATACTAGTCTTAAACATTAAATTTACTCTAAAAAGGGGAAAACCAATAAAACATTTATTTTGCCCACACTTTGTAAAAAAATTAAATTCTAAGCTTGTTTAGCGGTTAAACACTAAATGTTTCACATTTAAACATGTTTAAAAGCGAAATTTTTAGTCACTGAACGTGCGTATTTAGCACGTATTTACACTGAGGAGACAAAAATTGTTAAGAAAATCGTTTAATTTTTACAAAAAAAATATATAAAATGCAGTGGAAAACGTTTGTAATTTTTTCTCTTTTTTTCTGCAAAACTATTCATCTTAAAAATATGACAATATTCGCTTCAAATATCATATCAAAAGTTATATTTTTCAAACTGCTCAATGTTTGCAAGCTCACCTAGTTGTGTTATACTTATTGTATCACACTGTACATTCCCCGGCAAAATCTAAATTTATGATATTACTTAATTTTATCATTTCCTGACGTTAATATTTGAAAATAATTATCGTTCTAAATGTCTCTCCAATCTACACGCCTACGACGATATCTTATTTCATCATTTTCTTTAAATTCTTTTCTCAAATTCACTAAAGATTTGTGGTATATTTCTCCTTTCAATCCAATCCTCTGTTTTATTTTACTTTACAGATTTCCATTTAACGTGTGTGGCTGGCTAACTGCTACAGTACAGTGGACCTGCGTGGCGGGAATCATCTCCAGTTAAAATCCAATCTCTCTATACCAGTCCTCACTTCACTCAACGAGCTAGTGATAAACACTGGGGATGAAGACAGAGAAATAACATCAGAAGAATTTACAGGCATCTTACAGTATTCATCAAAGTGTCTGGCATTGAAGAAACTGGTGTAAGTATTGTAATTAAAATGTTACTAATATAAATGAGGCTGTAAGAAATAAATTGGTATAATGTTTAAATACGTCATTAACACGTTATTTTAGCGGGACTAACGGTTCGGCAGGAAAGTTTTAGACAGTGTACAAAAATGATATTTTATGCTGGGAAATCCTACAGTAAAACCTATAAAGGTAGTTTGTTTCAGACAGGCCTGTATAAATAATTACAAGTAAAAATGTTGGGTGCAGCTTTATGTAAAACCTAAACATGATAAAAATATGAACATCGAGACGTTTAATTTCTAAATGTTATCAATTTATTTTAAAAGTAGGGTACCGTAGGAGAAAGATGATTCATTAAACACTTTTGTAAAAAAGTGTAAATTTGTATCTGGAATTTGAATTAAATGTAAATTACTCAATCTGAGATTCTTCTTAGGCAAAAAACAAAGCCTGTATAGGGTTTATAACATTGACAAAGTCGGTGAAATTATTACATGATTGCTTAAACCAGTTTATCAGGATGGCTTATATAAAAAAAAAAATGTGTAATTAAGGGATAACTTACAATTTAAAAAAACGGCCTTCTCAAAGTAGAGTATTTACTGAAACAAATAAACAATTACATCAAAATGGTGCATCACTGAAATAAATCATTACATTGGATAAAAACTCTTTTCAGGCTGAATTTTATAAAATAAATAAATGTCAAATAAAAAAAGATTAACAGAAACCAAAGTTTTAACATTGTTTTTCCCTTTCCTTAGACAGTTTACAAAAATAATATTTATTGCTAAAACATCCAGTACCACAGTTTATACATGTAGTCTGCTTGGGCTTGATGTATGCCGTATAAATAATCATTATTAAACATTAAACTAGAATGTAGTTTTTGTGAAACAGATATTACATTTTAATAGAGCAACGTTTAATTTTCTATTTTTCGAATTAATAAAAAACTAGGAAAGGTGTAGTATTATGAATTCTACACTTTTGTAAAAGGTTAAATGAATATTTGAGATTTTCATTTAATATAGCTTTCGTTAACTAACTTGAATAGATACGTAAAGGGCAAAGAGAACGGCTTGTATAGAGTATCAATAATTGATGTTTTTTCAGCTTTTACATAAGTGTCTTTTATAACTAACTACTCTATTTTACAATGGTCAATACCAGGGATAAAGAACAAGGGAAACCTTGCAAAAATGAAAAAAAAAAAAATGTCCCTTCTAAATTGACAACATGTATTTACCTGGGAATTTTACAACAACATCCACCAAATGTAACTATAATATACACAAAGCTGGTACCTAAGTGAGGTACATTATTAAATTTCAAAACAGTTTTTTGACTCCAGTTTTAAGTTTATAAAGGTAAATAAAGAATTGGAAAAAGAATTCTTTAACCGAAATAAGCAAGGATACTAAAAATTTATTCCAATGGCAAAACTACTTTTTAAACATAATTTATAACTTTTCAATGTAATCTTTCAGTTATTTTACCTAGAAAAAGTCTCTTCTAACCAAGCAATTTATAGATTACACTCAAATGGATTTACAAGCTAGTCACAAGACAGCTTTAATGTGTGAAGGAAATGGAATTTTAATTTAAATTAGAGACAACGTATCATAATAACACCTTCAGTCAGTAACATGCATGTTTTGGGCAGAAAAATATTTTTTGCTTTGTGCTGCTCAACTATTTAATTTATAATTTGATAAAATTATATGGTTCTAGTAGTTTTACACCACTCTCATGACAAAAAAGAGACGAACATCAAGCATGCAATCAATCTTTCCCGTTTACAGACCAAACAGGTCAAACTATATCCTTACATATCAGAATATTGCAAAGAAATAATCCTTGATAACTGTAATCGTAATATATGTCATTCATTTAATAGTGAAATCATAGTTTTACTTTAGCTTACTGTAATATACAATTGTGCTGATATTAATTTATTGACCTAGTTTATTGTTTTTCATAATTCTTCTAGTATTATTATGATATTTTTGTAACTTCAAGGGAATTATACTTTAATATAAATGTAGAACCATCATTACTATAAATGTTAAGGATTTAAGTGTGTTAAAATAGGGTAAGTCTTCTGAGTCCTGAAAACTTAGCCTTAATTTCAATTATATTTGTCGAAGGAGCACGTGTACTTTAGTATACACACACTGTTTACAGAACAGGACACTGAACTTTAAATGACCTTTATAAAAGAAACACCTGTCAATATATACAACTAATAAGAAAGAGAAAGTATTAACATAACAATAAATCAACAGCCAGGTGTATGAACAGCATCTATGACATGACAACAACGCTGACCTTTCAATTGATAGGTTATGATATACAGCAGTGTGAATTGGTCAATATTCTCGCTGACTGTAAAATAAAGCGAAATCATGTTGTATATAACTATATAAACTACTCGTAAAGGCAAAGAATAATACAATTGAATTACACTCTAAAAAAAGGTTGGTCAAAATTCTGACCATTGTAAGGGGTCAGCCGCAATTTCCTGCAGTCTGACCACATTGTAGTGAAATATCCTCTTTCAGTTAGTTAAGCCATAACCACATTCTCTTGACAAACCCGTTTGGTCAGCGATTTACCGGTCACTTAACGAATCCTATTGGCTAATACCGCGGAGCTCCGTTAATTTTATTCATAGCCCGTCGAGTCGAGTCTGCAATCGTAGAGTGGTTTCCATCGCCATTTTGTACACTGCCAAACTGAAGTAAACACCATGGATTTTGCTGAAACAAAGCTCGAAGAATGGGGATTAAGTGCCCTAAAAGAAACGTTTGCAGGTGAGTACCAGCAAGGTGTGAAATTTCAACCCTCCATGCACTGAATTTGCGATAAGTCGCTACTGACGTCTCTACATGTACACTTAATCTAGCCTAGGCCTAAGCCTAATTTTACGCCTTACTGCGTAACGTTAGACCAGCCTAGCCAAGGTTTAACGTTATTCCTACACAGCCTAACGAATAACGTACTAGGCGCTAAGCCTAATTCAGTAGTTGCTATGTTCCCGCTATGGTACCTACTACTACTAGTAGTAGGCATACTACCGTTAGTGTTGTGCAGTATTTTCATTCGTTCGTGTTGCCTAGCCTAGACCTAAGCCTAGGTCTATATGCCTAAGTTAAACCTAATGTAAAGTAACTTAGTCCTAACGAGTAACGATACTGTGCAGTGCTTTCAAAAGTTACAACATTCCTTTCTCAAGTGTTTTAATTAGGGCCTATTGAAGAAAATGCTATCATATTGACTGATAAAACAAAGATCGAAATAGGAGCCTAAGGGTTATGTACGGTATAGACCAAGGCTACGGTAAGTTGTTCCAAATTTGGCCCTATCAGGCAGGAGGCCTACCGCTATACCCATAGGCTTGGCTTTCTTACTGTGCAACTTTAGGCTAGCCCTTAGTTTGATGTAGGTCTAGGTTTGGCCTTTACACCGAATATAAGTGCATGACAGTTAATACTTGACATTTAGAAAGAAGGTCATACAATCCATTCTCTTTTGATGAGGACGCTGAAAAATTTTTAGACCTATCCACAAATTTCATTGTTGTCTTGTAAGTGGATTTGAAATTTGAAATTATTTTTGACACATGCAAATTCAAATGATACTTTCCGCTCCAAGATTTTTAGGGGCAGAAAGTAATGGGCGCAAACTACCGAGGACAGAAACTAACAGACCCCACTAGGTAAAGCACTTGATTAGCCTACTTAAGCCTTATTGTAGGTTTATAAAAAATGGGGAATTTCTTTGCAAATAGCAATTCACCAACAAGCCTTAACCCTTTGTTGGGTTTATTGGGATGAGTTATTTATATATTCTTCTCTTGTGTTGTTGATTTTTCTTGGGGGGGGGGGGGGGGTTAGGGTCAGGGGGAGAGGTTGTAACTTGATATTTGCAGCCAAGGACCCCGAATTTGTTCTTTTCTGTTGTGTATGTTACATAACTAAAGAAGTGCTCTGTAACATTCACCATTTCCTTTAAATTTATTTCATATTTGCTCTGTTTTTAATTTTTGTCTTTTTTTTTTTTTTTTTGGCAACTCAGTCTGAAGCTACAGTACATGCAAATTTATACTGTCTTACAGTAACATTTGAAAACTGTGATGTACATGTACAGCTCTGACAACTGCATTTGGTTTCGGTTTCAGTCGTGTCAAACGGGGATGAAACCACTTTCACTTTGGGGGCCAAAAAGTGAGGCTAACTGGTTTGGGTGAACAACTGGGAACCTTTGGACTGGTAAACTATAACCTTCTCAAAAGGTCATGTGGCAACATGATCACAATGAATCCAATGTAATTTTCTGTCATTTGAAAAAGAGACATGGTTTAAAAATAATGATCTTTTCAATACAATTGATAAACAAATTTGAATTTTTAAGAACAAAGTGATATGTTACAAAGAATTAAAAACTGAACAAAAGCAATTTATATTTTCCATGGTTCATCTGAGGTGAACTTAGAACTACAGCAAATGTATATTTTTTTTG
Organism: Holothuria scabra; assembly: GCA_037179385.1. Lineage (NCBI taxonomy): Eukaryota > Metazoa > Echinodermata > Holothuroidea > Aspidochirotida > Holothuriidae > Holothuria > Holothuria scabra. Next base: position 16,407,879 of record CM074179.1, read on the forward strand.
AAGGGGGGGGGGGAGGTAAAATGATCAGGGGGTGGAACACTGGTTCCCAAAAATAAATAAGTCCTTCTAACAGTTGGTTGAATACTAGGCATGCAAATCCAAATTTTTAAGGTGACCAATCTCTGAAGCAGGGTTGTTTGATTTTAATCACACTGATTAAAATCAGGGATATTTTAATTGAGTTTGAATCCCCGATTTAAATCATCCATTAGGAAAAATTGTATTTATGATAATAAAAAAGTTATTTAAAGTAAGATTTTTCACTGAATTCTATTGAAATTGAACAAACATCACAGTTTTGAATGATTAAAAGCAATGCGCACCCCTTATTCAAGATGCATCAGTATTTTTACTCCATATTGTAGACTGTCAATATTAATTACAGTAAGTCGATGGAAAAAATCGACGCAGGTCATGTGCAGTCAATTAAATTAATGGAGCTCTTACATGCTCACTGGACAGTACACTGAGTTTACAGTAAGGTTACTTTGTACTTAGTCCTTGCCTGTTGTAATTAACCAATTGAACATGCCTCCATTGGGATTTGTCTCACTGTACTTGCTTGAAAAATCCACCAAGTATTCACTTATTGTAAACCTGGTCAAAGGTATGAAAAGGAAACCACTAAAACACGTACTGGAAAGTCTTGGAATGCAATCTGACCAAGAATTCTTATAGAGAGTAGCCTAAAATTAGTCTCTAGATGGCAATGAATTTCTAATGGTTACAGTGGTGTAGGCCCTTCAATTTAGGCCAAGATAGCAATTACAGTATTCCCACTCACAAACAAATAAGTATTATTTCACAATGCAGGTAAAGAATTTTCATCTAGGATGAAGAAAAAAAAGGAAAGTTTTAAGAAATCCTGAAATTTGTCTCAGGAAGTATGATTTCAAAATGTGGATTCAGTGCAAAGTTTGAGCAATATGGCTGTCATTTGTTAGCAAAGAACAATGTGATATCTGTTAGCTTTTCGGAATCAAAACTCACATGTTAGGTTTGAGAAACCCATATTTTTCAGTATTGTAAAGATAATACCTCACAATGCATTGTTTAACATGTGCAAAAATAGTTGAGGATCTCTCACTTTCAGCCTCACTATGGTCAATTTACTCGTTAACTTTTAGTGACCATTTTTGGCATACCGTACAGTAGTAGTGAGTTAGAGCCTACAATACTGTAGCTGAGGGCTCTAACCTTAGTGTAGAGTGACATAAAGTTTATGTAGCACAGCCCCATTCTAGAAATACTCTTAGCATTGGTAAAGATTACTATAGACTGAGGCATGATGTACTGTACACTGGGGTTATATGTAGTAAAAGTTAAGGTCCAGTTACAGCATGTTTATGGGGGGGGGGGGGGTTCACATGATATAGTTACATTTATGCACTTAAGTGTTACTAAGAGCAGTTTAGAAAGGAAAAGAAATGTGCAGTTTGTGTCTTTGTGATAAAATGTGTGAAAATCATCATTTTCTGTTTTTTTTTTTTTTTTTTGAAGGCCTGTTTTAATGTACTGTACAGTACACATGCCCACACTACTGTACCTGTAAGTGTGTTTCTACCGTATATACTGTATATTGGTGGTAGTTCAAATGATAATGGGTTCAATTCCTGACTGTAATTATTTTTAACATAAGACAGTTATCTCTTTCATCTAGGCTTTGGTGAAAAGAAATCAGGGCCCAATGTAGCATGCTGGGTTTTTTTCTTTTCCTTTTTTTTTGGTGTAAATACTTATAAAAGTTGAAAGCCAAGGAAAATTTTCCATAAGCTACATACAGCACAGTACTGTATGTTGCCACTTTTGTGTTCGCAACATTGCCTTTCAATGGTATCCCTACTCCTTTCCATAAATGTTTGGGGGTAAAACACAAGTTGCTTCACTGTGGATGAGGAATAGTGTTGATAATTGGACTATAGCACTGAACTTAAATTTGATAGACATGCAGGCCTTGGGGAATATAAAAGCCAAAAACCAAAATTAACTTTTGTGTTACTGTATACATGTGTATATTTCACAAAGTGAAGTTTCAGACAGACAAGAGATGCAAACTTAAATGAATGTAGAGGAGGTGTAGTCAATTAATCATATAGTAGCCTGCACAGTTTTTAGTTTGGACATTCTGGTGTTGGTTTGAAGAGTCAGTCACAGGTGTTCAAATTATGTTAAAATTACTAAACAAAATAGGACTTACAGTACAGTAAAGGGCCAAACCTCTCACCCCAAACTGCAATTTTGGTACTCGGGTACGAAATTATCAATTGGCTCAGCTCTTTGATTGACAGCTAATTCAAACAATGCAGAGTACCAAAGCTTATATTACACAGCATGAACGGTACTGAGAGTGTTTTGATTATAAAAATTGAGTTTTTCTATACCCACCTAGAAGCAATAAACTGAGATTGTATCTGGATGAGGATGAATTTCAGACAATTGTGGGAGGGGCGTAAGTAAGAAGGGTAGGAGAATTGGTACTGTTTGGGGTGAGAGAACTGGTCCTTTAATTATCCAGCATACAAAAATATGCAGTACGTACCATTGATTGACCATTAATAAAAATTAAGTATCCTGGTTTCAAGAAGGAGAGCTACAGTACTGTTTCATTGCAGCAATGTTTCAACCTGCATGATTCAGATTGCTCATTACAAAGGCATTGAGGCAAGCATTGCCATTCTGTACCCACATGTAACTTGGCCAAGAACACCATCAATTTGGACGTGGGGTTTGCAGTAATAAATCCACCTTGAGAATTTCTCACAGAGGCCTGCGGGTTTTTCTGTTCCAAGTACCTCTTTCTTTTACCCTTTGCTGAAATGAAAATGGCTGGAAACATGAAATACCTGTATAGAGTACGTCGAGAGATGATTAAATGACAAATTGCACTATGTAATTCCATCAATGTTACGTAATAGGAAATCACAGATTTAGTATGGCCATCACAAAACACTTTCCATGATGTCACATACTGTGTGGGTTAAGCTAGCTCTGTATTCAGTATACTTGTGCACTTGATTGAGGTGCTTTTGAGAGCAACTAAGTTTTAAAAAATATTTTTTTTTATATTGGATTATTTTATTATATATTTCTTTTTTATTTTATTTTTTTATTTTTTATTTTATTTATTTATTTATTATTAACAGTCCTTTCAATTGTTTTTCTTACAGATAACTGTATTGATGACCAAACCGCATTTGAGCTGTTAACTGAGGAAGCCCTCCGGGAAATGGTTCCCAAAGTAGAACTAAGACTAAAATTCTTGGCCAAATTCAAGCAGTATATGTCAAAGGTATTGTTTTTTTTAGAGGTCTTTGTTCGCTGTAAAAGATGGGTTTTAACTGTTTTAAATGCCAACGCATCATTGCGGGTAATGTGAATAACCTCTACAGTACCACCATTTTAGGACCTTTCACAATTTAAAAAGTGGTGGATCCTTCGTTAGCGTTATCACTTGTGGGCAAGAAGGATGCCTCAGGACCTTTCACCATACCAGGAGCTTTAAAAGGCATCTTAAGTCACAACATAGAAATCTTGAAGATCTCAATGATAATATAGTTGGTGAGAGAGTTGCTTATGTGCCTGAGATAGCTGCAGATGATGATGATGATGGTGATGTTAATAATGACAATGCTGGAGTTAATGATCCAGAAATTGATCAATGGGATGGTTTTTTGCAGTTGAAGAGGTGCAAAAGCGAGCACTTGGCTTGATTTGTGCAATGAAAGCTTCAACAAGTGTGGTTCAGAGCACTGTTAACATCGTTGTTGATCATGTAACTGACATTTTTTCAGATGTTGTTGGTTATCTTAAGCATAGAACTACCTGTGTAGCTACTCAAATGGGAATTGATCAAGCAGATGACACATTTCAAAATTTGGTACAAGTAATGGAGACAATGAGAAATCCATTTAGAAACATAGATACAGCATATAATTTCCTTTACTTTTTTTATTGAACAGTTAAGCAGTCAAAATTAACCCCTTCATCATTATAAAAGTAAGGAATTGGATGCCAGCAGGAGAAATGTTTCTTCATGGTATGTATTTTCTCTCTCAGATATACCAAACAGGTCAATTGTGGCAGCCCAGATGCTTCCCTGCATTCTCCCAACAGGGCTGGTGAAGAATGCACAAGGCAAGACTGTGAGAGCTACTACCACTGAAGCTGTTGTAGCTTTCATTGATGCACAACCTGTAAGTAGCCAAGTTTTCACAAGGTCTTGGGTTTTTAGCTTGGCAACAAACTGTGATGGATCTCATACATGCAGTACATGTTGCATCATTCCTTTTACCCATGATGGGAAGGCCATCTCTATTGTTTTTGGTCTTTTAATGGTCATGTACATGGCATAACAATAAAAAAAGGGCATTTGATGTAAAAAGCATTAAAAACCAAGAAAATAGCCACCAGTTGCATCAAAATCTGTCAAAAATTGACCATTTTACAGGACAATTTAATATAATCACTTAATCATTAACAAATATGAGCTCAATATGCAAATATGCTAATGTCATGGGAGGGACATGCCATATATAATTGTCTTTACAGTCTTCATTTTGAGGACAGTTGTAAAATTAATATTTCCTGAGTGTTTTACTTTGGAAGGTTAAATTGTTTCCTTGAAAATCATCAGTATCATTTACCAAAACATAACCTATCTGATGAGTGATTAAGAGGTGATTAACACAGGGTTAACAAAAGAAATGTCGACATGGTGCAATACTCCACATCATTATTTATACAATCAACAAGTTCCTTCAGAATCATTCAAACATTGATGTGGAATATCTTGAGAACCATGCAGGATTTTGAAATGGTTCCAATAGATTTTTCCTTTGAAATGTTCATTCCCTAACAGCCAAGTGAAGTCATGACATTTTGCTGACATGTCACACTACCTTTAATATATTATATGTGCCAACCAAAGCTTGTTAACTGTTTATCTTCAAAATACTGGGAGCCAGGGGCATCTATCCTGGGGGGGGGGCAAGAGGTAATTGCCCCACCAATGAAAATATTGGAGGGAAAGCATATCAGTTTGCCCACCAGTAATTCAGACTGATTAAAAATAGGAGGCAGAATAAGGAAAATCTGATATACTGGTGACTAAAGGGCTTTCATAAAATTTCAATTTGAGGCTATTAAGGTAAAACAACAAAAATTAATGCATTTATGATGTTCCGCATGTGTATGTTTTGTGTATATATATGCTGTCAATGTGAATGAATGTTCCTTTTTACTGCTTATAGACAAATGCAGTCCCAGTCATGATCCAGCTTTTTGAAAAGTATTGCCCCTTCCCCCAATCCATTAAGCAGATCCATGCCCCCGCTGGAAGCATGCACCTTAATTATCTCTTTCCTGTCAAATTTTATTGCCTGTCATACTTTTGTTTTTTTATTTTAACAGGTAGGAATCAACATTCCTCACTATTTGCAGCAGATACAGGCAGATGGGAAGAAGCGGCAACCCTCCCTGTTGCTTCTTGGATCGCGTCTTTCCCCAAATCAGGTCTTTCTTATTATTGACGGATTAGCTATAGAACAGCCCATTCTCTGTAAAGCCATTGATGCATGTTTTAAAGCTTTTTATGTGTTTGACTTGCATTACCCAAAGCAGTGTCATACAACATGGGAATTTCTTCAAAAGTTTTTTTTTCAACTAGCAGATGGTAAGGGAAAAGAAGTAACCTCAGCGGCTGTATGGTCTCTTCGTACCTGCCTTGAACAGGTTTGACTTTATAGTTGTTGTTATTAATTAATATTAAAGTATACATACAAGTTTGTAGAATGTTGGGCCTATTTGCTCTTCAACTTAAAAATGTTGAAGTGTCATGTTGCACCCTTAATAATCAATCTTTTTGTGTGTAATTTTTTGATTGGACGTGAGGGGGCTGTATCTCACTGGTTCCCCCTGGTTCTGTTTACAATTAATGTCTTTGTTCTATTTACAATTAATGAAATAGGTACTCACTTGTTGAATATTTCCTTTTAGTAAAATTTCAACTCATTTGATCTCATGGACAAATTTTGCCACCTTGCCACACTCACCTTTAACCTGATTGTGAGAAGCATTTATAAATTTTTAGCATTCAATGATGACAAAAGAGCACAATACGAGTGCTTTGTCTGCAAGCTTTGCTGCTTTTGTAGTAAAGGAGAACTGTTTCAATTAACAATATCTTGAACATAAACATTCTCTTGAACTGGTGCATACTGCATTAATTTGATGTCATTTTGAAGGAATCTTTCAATGATTCTAATTTAAGTTTAAACCATGTAATAGATAAGTTCACACTTGTTATACTTACGTACTGTGATAGAAGAACAGTTATTATCTGCATTTCAAGTTTTAAAAAGTACATTTGAATCACCATTAAAGGGGCATTAAAGCAAAACATTTATTTTCATATGTGAAAGATAAACCAAATCTACACAGTGTTGTAAAACTCCGATCTAAATGGGACATGTATTTCTCGAGATATCAGTTAATACAGTTACTAGATTTGTGTTCCAAAGTGATTTGAGGGCAACAAAGGTCATATCACTTCCTCACATTGACAAGGAATACTATGTTTCCTTTTGTTATTTTAGACTGTTGTGTTTACCTTGAAGTTAATGGGAATAAGACCTCTTTGTGAGAAATACGAAGTTTGAAAATTCTTATGCCACTTATGCAACCATATTCTGATAATACTGGATTGCTGAGGAGAAAATTTGCTGTAAATTTAAAAAAAAAAAAACAATAAACTGTCCATTAATGTGGGGATATGATGTCATATATGCTTGCTTCAAGTTCACTTTTTGTTGAAAATGTGATAACTTTACCTTCTCATATCTGAAGAACCCCACATCGGATTTCAATGCAAATTTCACTGAAATGTTTAGAACAAGTATCCCTCTAATATATCAAAACTTGCCGGACCTTGAACCTTTCTTTTAAGGATTAAAGAGTATTGTTTTGCTGACTTTGATTAATGAAATTTGTATTCATATTATTCATTCCATGCCAAAGGTAGTCAAAGAATCTATGCAATGGTGATTTGAAATGTGTCTGTTTGGTGCTCTGTTTTTTACATGCACCAGAGGTTTGCAACCTTTTGTTGGGGAGGGTCAGCTAACTATTTGGTGAATCACTGTGGCAGAGGGCCAAATGGGTTGTTGAAAAAGCATTGTTACGAATTTAATAAGTGATGGAGGCTTAAGCAAACTGTGAAAGTGGTCATTTTAAAATACAAAACTGTACCCCCTTGTCTGTATATAGTGTGTATTTACTGACACAGTGTTTTACACCCACCTTTAGTTATGTATAGCTTTAATAGGGAAAATTTAGGCTACAGCTTCTCTGGAGGCGAGACATGGGAATTTGATTGTTGAAATAAGTATTACATACTTGAGCAGGATTCTTGACACCAGCTGACCAGACTTGGCCTGATGCGAGGTAGCAGCAGATTGTTTACACAGTATTTCAAAAAGAGTAACTTCAATGGACCTCACATTTAGCATGTAAATGGCTTATACTGAGTAGTTATTCTTGGGTTCTTTTGGATGAGAAGCTTGTAGCCTTGTTTTCACAATATCTCAAGGTAGGGAACTTGCACATGTTGTAGATTTAGCCTAGTCATGGAGTTACTGGTTTCATCAAGTTTAGAAGGCTAAAACTTTGTAAATACAACACCAGGCATGGAAAATTAGAATTTTATCATAGTTAAAATTCAATTGTAATCTGTTCAAGTGTTTTAGAATAGCAATAGTAAGCAATTTCTTAACTGTAAAGTTCAAAACAGCCTGAACTATTAACATTATGCTCAAATTATGGTTATGACTTGCATGTTCTTGGTGATTTAAAGGTCGTTTATGTGTGCTTACTTTCCTTTCATTCTTTTTTTATATTTTTTACTTCATTTGACATTTGACATTCCATGTTGTCATATATTTCTAACATTTATACTATTTACTAACTTTTACATAGGTTTTTAAGTTGTTTTGGTTTTCTTGGGCCTGATGCAAAAGTTGCATATTTTATGTAACAGCACATTTTAATTGCAGACTTTAGAGATATTAAGACGTATATGTGTCTTATGAAACATTTCAGCTTAGAAATTTATTAAGTCATCACCTTGTATTCCAAAGTCGATGTTCCGTCCAAATGTTGGTCTTCCAGCGTGTTTTAAGAAGTTAAATTTCAGTAAAGCATATTTTAGTACATCTCATTCATAACATCCGTTATCTCTTGTTTTACATTGAGAGAGAAAGAGTTAAAGTTTAATAAAAGGGAGATTAAAACTGAAATTTTGCTCTTCTGTGGTGATTTTATTCTGAGAATATTCTCCTACTCCTTTATAAGTCTAAGTTGTTACTATTTTTCTTCTTGCTTTTCAAATTTACCTTTATTTTAGGGTGTTTTTAGGGAAATCGACCATTGACTGTGGTCAACGATTAACCGAGTTGAATAGTTTTCAAGCATCTGACCACTTAAGGATGGTCAAATTTGACCAGAATTGGTTCAGAATGTGATTACCACACAGTTGGTCAGTTTGACCAAGTTGACTTGGTCAAATGACCTGACCAAGTTTGGATGGTCAAATTTGACCAAATATGGATCGGTGCATAATTCACTCCCCACTTGGTCAAAATTTGACCACATTGTGGTCAATTTTGACCATTCTTTTTTTAGAGTGTACAC
>CM074179.1:16416663-16436663 GCA_037179385.1 Holothuria scabra
ATTGCGATAATTTTCTGGTCCTTTTGAAGTTCATTTGCTCATTTTCATTAGAAATGCATGTTATTACAAAGGCAAATTGAAAGTAATAACTGCTTAGATTTTATTTACATGCATGGGAAGACCATTTTCGACAGTATGAGGTGTCGCAATTTTCAAATTTTCCTGTACGCACCACGCCAATTGATGGTGGTGCTCCGTTGAAATAGTCTTTCGGAGAGCAGTATATATTTCTGGCAGTCAAATCTCCAGCCCCCAGACTGAAATGCTCCTATAGGCCTAGGTTTCTTATAAAAAAACCCAATAACTATCGACTCCTAAATATTTAAAACCTTTGTGAACCGGGGGGGGGGGGGGGCGAGGTAAGTTTTTATCCTGCAGATAAGATACGCCACTGCTGCACCAAGGAGCTGCACTTTATGGCAAGCGAATCACGCGGACTTTTTTTAAACAATCACAAATATTGAGTTTGTATTAATGAGAATTTGGAATTTGGGTAGAAGAAGACTTGGGAAAATACCACTGGAAATGAATGGTGTCACTGAAGGCAAATTCCGAATTTTTCATAGGCAGGGGGTGATTGCAACCCCCCCCCCCTGTAGCTACGCCACTGCCGCTATTTTTAACTTTCGTTTGAAATCAAGTTGTCACGTTAATACAATGAACAAATTGAAAAATGATCAGAACATCGAAAAATTGGAATTAGCACCACCACTGGGCCGTACAACTGCATCCGACTACCTAACCAATGGATGAATACGACGTTGAAGCTAAGAATACACATTCTACAATCTTTTTGGTATTTCATGGAAATTTTACAGTGAATATCATAATAACCCTTACTCAAGATTTATATCGGGCTTATATCTGGAAATATGTGACTGTTTGAAAATTTATATGGCCATATGAAGCCAGATATAACTGATGAGATACCAATCCTGACATGTGAAGGAACTTTTATATGGTCATATGAAACCAGATGTAACTTGGTGAAATGACAGTCGAGATATGTAAATCAAATTTTACACGATGGCCATATCGAGATGGATACAACTTGATGAAATTCCTTTCCAATTTTGCAAATAAACTAAGTTTTAGACCACCATTTCAAGCCAGATATAACTTGGTGAAATTCCAATCCAGATATGTGAATAAGGTTTAATCAGCCATAACAAGCCAGATATAACTTGATAAAATACCATGCCACATACACATATTAATTTGTATTTTTCCATATTGATACTTTTGTGTACCTGTCCTACACAAAGGCCTTCATTGGAAGCAGAATAAGTATTAAAAGGCCAAAACCATAACATTCAAACCATATTCAGCCACATTATAGTAACATATGCAAATGACTTTCCAAAAAGGGCGTGGTCAGGAATTTAAAGCCCTGATATCCCTTTTATGGTTTATGACGAAAAATGTGAAAAATCATAAAACCTTCAACAAAATTTATGTTGAAATATTGCCCCATACCATAATTTAAATCAACAGTGCAGTGTAAACATTTGAAAGTAGGAACTTCAAAGAAGTTTTGGTCTTCACTCTGAAATAATTTAACAACTTAAAATATTTAAGTCAATGTAATACGATGGATATTAAATTTTGTTAGAAATGATCAGATAGACCTTATTATACTGGCTAAGCGAGGCTCCTGATGATGCGCTTTACACATAGTAAGTGCACTGATAAATTTTGGTGCTGACATATATGGTCCAAATACGGCCTCGATATAAATCCTTATATGGGACGTATATGCACCATATCTGCCCCATGTAAAATTTCAGTCACATCAAACTTTATATATGTCATATATTTCTTTATGTTATATCAAATTATTTGTGACCAATTTTTTTAAAAGCCAGAAACAAATTCCACATCTGGACCAGATATGAGCCAGATATAGATTTCCATACATGGCCCATACATGGGTTTGCCATATTTGGACCATGTCTGTTCCATATTAAAATTCAGCCATAACAAATTTGATAATGGCCATATATTCCTTTATGTTACATCAAGTTATGTCTGCCCAATTTTTGTTAAAGCCAGATACAAATTCCATATTTGTACCAGATATGGGCAAGATGTAAATTTCCATGTATGTCCCATATATGGACTTTTATTGAGGGAACACTTTTTATGTTTCGCTCTATATATTAACGTTACATTTCATATATTTAACTTTTAAAATCATCCGATTAGTTCGAATAACGATTGAGTTTCCCCGAGGGTGGAAACAAGAGAGGCATAAGGATAAGAGAGAGGCACTCGGATAAGCTAGTCGAACCTTACGGTGGACGCGATACATACACTGTGGAAATCACATCGCCTGTCACGACGCCAGTGCGCACTTGCTTGGAACGACTTAGGTAATGCCCTTGGATAAAACTAATGTGTAGCAGAGTGTAAAAATAAAAATTCAGAGCGATCGTGGGATACAGGAATGGGGGGGGGGGGGGGGTGCGGGGGAAAACGGGGAGAGCAATCTTCCGTCTTCACATTTTTCACCGGGTGAATGTCACCCCCAATCTCCTTGCAGCAACTACAAAAGACTGCAGCGTTTCCTAAAAAGAGTGAGTACGTAGTGCGTGAGATTCTAATGTAATATAGCTATCCGTCCTGGCCTTTCTATTAACGGAAGCATGTATATTTGGTTAAAATGTGATGCAACATAGTGCAGTACATGACAGTCATCACAGTACAGCTCAATGCTGTACAGTGCAATGTAATACGTACACCATTATAATCATGTTCTGTGTCGGAGGGAGGTAATTGAAGTTCTTCCTTTTCCTCTTAGGAAAAAATAAGCGGAAGCCAGTCAGATTCTATGGCTTGTGTGAGGCTGAATCCTGAAAGACTAACATGTATATAATTGAAAACAGGAAACCCCCATCACGTTCATCTACAATGTAATCGTTCGAATAGAAGTGTCGGCTACGACCACACTAGCGTATTCGCCATTATGTTACTTGAGACTTCACCCTTAAAACACCAGGGTTAGATTTATCCAAGATCGGTGTGTATCCAACACAATCCTAGTTTCATTGTAATAAAAATCCTGGTAAAACTAACGAAAATTATGATTAAAGCAACTACGATTTGAATTAGTTTTACTAGGAAACTTAACCATTGCTTTGTGTTGGCGTTGATATAATACCTATCCTGGTTAAATTTAACCCCGGTGCTTTAGAAGGTGTTGCGGGAATACTTTTTTGAGATGTCATGCGACAGATACTTTTCATTGCCTTAAGGTTTATGAATGCACCCATCTGTGGCACATAAGGATAGGAAGGCTTAAAAAACTTAACGTACCATTTTAGAAACTGATGTCACAATGCTACTAGATAAAGAGTAGTAGCGAATCTATGCCAAGGCTTGTGGGTTCTAGATGAGCTCCTCCTTCCCCCTCCCCGCAAATGGCTAAAGCTACGTGAAAGATAGTAGAGGTAAAATCACCGTGATCCAAAAATGCCACCCCAGGCTATAATTCCTTGTCCGGTAGAAAAAAAAGAAAAACGTACAGAAAGGAAAACTTCCACAAACAGCGACGGAGTCAGGCATTCCAAATATGGAGGAGAAGGGAGGCTAGAGAAAGCATCTTGCATTGCCGCTTGTCTCATCACAACGTATTCTTAGTTATTGAACTTTTTATTCAATTTTCCACAACTGGTAGAAATACTGCTTTCCAATTTTACCAGTGACCTCTAGTTCATTCATTAGAGCACCGTGGCCTGTATTTTAATTTTCCAACTCAAGTTCTCTCACCGCTTGACTATTAAAAAACGGGCACTGTGATTGGTGTTCTGTAAGGTGTAGGGTGAAGAATTGGGGCATCTTACTTGATTCATCAGATATGTCAGCTCGAATGCTCTCTTAATAACAAAATCTAAGGACGCTCATTAAATAGTAAGGAGGCTGAAGTACAGTAAGTTCATAAGTTTTTAACTGTGAGTAACCATCTGTATCGACCGCCCAAGACTCAAATACACTGTTAGAAATTTCTCTGTAAAATTTACATAATTTTTATGGCAAATTTTTTTCCAACCAAATAATGTTTTTTTTACAGCCAGACTGTAATCATGAAAAAAACATTAAGTGTTTGTTTTTTCTTTACAGTTTTTGCATGTAAATTAGTTTACAAATGTCTACTGTAAAATCGAATTACAGAATTGTTCTGTTTTTTTTTTACCTTAATTTTATGTGAATTTACAGCCTACTGTTTTCATTCTCGGCGTTTTAATATTTATTATAATATCGCTTTTTTCCTTTTATATGTTATTACGTAACATACACTTCACCATTACGTAGATCAGGTATTTGCTTATCAACGTAATGTGTCGTTACGAAGTTATTTTCAATCATTTTTTTTCTAAAAGTCCCCACGACCCTCTTGTGAAGAGCCAAGGGGCGAAAACCAAACGATTACTCCCGGAGGAGTTCTGCTCCCTTAAGGAGCTTAACGTCCCAAATGGACAAGTACGCCCTCCAAAGGTCAAACACTAAGTGGTCCTGCTCTAGACTGGCTGAACAGAACAGAAGCCACAACCTGGATGCAGTTTAACGTCAAGTTATTTTCAATCAAAACACACTGAGGATACTTTGTTATCACATTGTTGTCCAGTAGACTGCTATCTCTAGGAACTTTGTAATTGGAAAGTCACATTTTTGGTACAATATAATAATTGATTTTAAAATAAATATGACAAAGAATGCAAATACATTGGTTGCAAACATTTCCAGACAAGGTAAACAATAAGTTTATCACTTCCTGATTAAAAAAAGCTAAAAAAGATATTATTCAAAGCAACAGCAATCCTTTTGTTAGGAAAATGCCTACAAAATAAGCTCCACCCATTTATGCAAAATGAGATTTACGTCATAAAGTGGTAAATTTACAGACTCTTTCAAGTAAATTTGTGAAACGTTTTTAATTCGATCAAGTGCATGAGCGCCTGTGGCGATGAGTTGACATCAGTATACCAATTGTCAGTATAATAAATGTAAGTTAATTTTCAAATAGGGCCATAAATTTGCCAAAAATGTTTTCTTTTTTAACTGAAACTTCGCAGAACGATGCATGTTATATATTGAAAATTTTCTGGCTATTTCTTATTTGTTTGTTTGTTTGGGCCTATTTTTGTTTCTTTTTCAGCGTAAAAACAAAATGAATGTTTGTTAAATGACAGTATATTTATGTGAAATCAGAAAAATACAAAATACTGTTAAAATTTCTGTACATTTACAGAAAAAGTTTTACAAAGCAGTAAAATTTGGTTAAAAAAGCAGACAGAAATGGTTTTTCAAATAAACGGAAAATACATGTTAAACAACCTTTTTTTATTGTAGAAATACAAAGTGTCTGTAAAGATACAGAAAATCTCTATTAAAAGTAAAATACAAAAAGCTTAAGTTAAAAAAAGTCTGTAAATTTACAGAAATTTTTAACAGTGTATATCTCACTCGACATGTAGCAAACTTTTTTTATCGATCGTTACTTCTTTTTTTCATTGCCTTTAACGGTAATGATAAATGCCTGCAGAATTTGCTAATTTCACTTAATGTTGGCAAAGAACATTTCTTAAGCGTTGTTTTCCTTTAGTTTTTCTAATGTAGCTCAATTCCAGTGTAAAGATATTGATGGACACATGCACTTGTACAGTGGTGTACGAAGGTTTTCTCTCAACAAGGGGAATGTAGTATGTTGAGTGCTCGCTGGTGTGCGAGAAGGCATCTAAAGGGAGAGGTGTCCCCTTCCCCTTTTGGATTTTTTTGGGTCTTTTCAAGGAGCCTAATGGCAAAATTGTGCAAGATTTTCGACTTCGATAGGAGAGGTATTGATTGTTGAAATAATTTGCATTACAAATCATTGAACTGCAAAGTTCACCTTCCTACGATCCATCCAGTGCTGAGCTACTTTTTCTTTGTAGTTTCTACAGCAGAGCCCTGGTGGCATTCATTTAATTCAGCCAAGCAGTTTTCAAAATCTGTGGGAGACCAGTGGCATATCCCCCCAGAAACTTTTCAAGACGAACTGTTTCTGTTGTCTATTCAAAATTACTGATTGATTATTGTAGACCCAATTTACACTTTGAATATTGAAAATTGAGCCAGTAGTTAATGGAAACAGTTATTGTTAAACAAAAGTTGCAAAGCCTTAGACATGATCGTATTCATGTGTCTGGCTAACGTGTTCCTTAAATGAAGAATAGTAAACCACAGGAAGAGCTAACATCATTTGTCTCTTAGCTTTGAAATTCTTCAGTTTGGTGACTGTTGAATTGAAGAGCATTGTACATCAACGTGATTGTGGCGACAAACAGAAAGCGATCAAGAAAGTTTCTTGAACAGGTTAACCACAGAAGAGCAACTGCTTGCTGGGTGCATTGGGAAGACAGTGCTTGAGAAATTTGGTAAAAGTATTGGTGAAAGCCTCGGGGAAATTGTCGGCTTGTCAATTTTGATCTGACCTATTGATGTAAAGTTAGCCCTGAAAGACTAAGGCACAAAGCAATGTATATACGTTGTAAAGAACCTCTCACTGTTTGATATGTACAAGTCTAAAACAGGCCTGAAGCCAGCTATGAATTTTATGTTGCGGGGCTGAGTGCTGTGAGGGGGGAATTGTTGTGACTTGGGCACCAAATGCTCTATTTATACCCGGTGTAATTGTTTCAACTTTCAGCTTTTATATGGATGTCCAAAATATTAATTTTATTTTTGGTGCAGTATGAGCAAAAATGCCACTGCGGTATTCTTTGGGCTCGTCTGAAAGCGATCACCCGACTCTGTTTTTGCTTTATCAATTTTAACCGCACATGCCGGGTAATTCAGCTGGGGCTGAGGATTGGTGGAATGAAAATTAATGTTCCGATTCATAATTTGCACGAAAAAAACGCAAAGTTGGAGTTTACTTTATTTATTTTTTTTAATTTTTTTTTGTTGTTAGGCCTATCTTACTTGGCCTATTTGTAGAGGCGTAGCCACACAGGAGGAATGAAATCGGCCGTGACCCAACCGTAGAAGATTAATTGAAGAAACACTTAAAAACCGCTTTTCTTCCTCACCGCAGACCTTCCCCTCCTGTCGCTCTTCAACCCTACCCCCTTTGCAACTATTTCCTACAATTAAAGGCATATTTCCATCATCCCAAACAGTTCCAATTCTCCCAACCTACTTACTTCTAGCCCCTCCTACATTTATCTAAAACCCATCTTTATCCAGACACAACCCTAGTTAATTGCTTCATGGCTTGTCTCAGTGGGCATACAAGTCCATATTGTGTAATCAAGACACTCTCAGTGCCCATGCTGTGTAATTTAGCTATGATGCATTGTTTGAATGTGATGCTAATCAAAGAGCTGTACCAATTGAAATTTTTGATGTACGCATAATGAAACTGTAGTTTGGGGTGACGACTGACTGCCTTTAAGTCTAAAGACAGAGTCCCTACATTTTTGACTACGGCCTGTTTTCTCTTATCTTCCTTAAAGTGTACCTCAAATCAGAATATTTAAACATATATTAAGCAGCATGAAAAATTACTTCTCACAGTCCAACTTTCATCTTCATAGGTATGGAACCTCGAAAAGGGCAAATGTTGTCAATAACGGTAATTTTTGTAGTGATAACGGCCACATTTCGTTTCACGCCGTTACTTAGTTTCACGCCGTTACTTAGAAACTGAACAGCGCCACGCACAAAGTCGCCAACTGAAACGCTGTCACCAACTCGTTTTGTGTCGCCACGACTAACAAAGTGGCAGCTTCTTCGTTTTGCCCGCAAGATAGAACGCGAAAAGGGCAAATCTTGTCGATAGCGTTTACCATAAAAAGTGGCAAATGTTGATTGATTTTGCGTCGTCACGTTTGAAGAAGTTGACGCCACTTCTAAGGTCACCATTGTTGAAATTATTTGACTTTTTCGTGTTCCATACATTTTTGAGCCAAAATATAAAATGTTGAAGTAAATTCAATCAAATTAAAATGGTAAATTGCGCGATAATTTGTGATGTCATTGTTGTACTACTCAATTTCAATCTTTGTATTTCTTTATTTTTCTGAAGGTTTCTACACCTTGGACCAAGGTGTTATAGCACTCGTACTCTTATGGGATAATTCAGCCTCTCTGTGCAACATGCTATGCAAGCAAACAGGAATTGTTCAAGGTCATAAAAACATGTTTAGTTTTTAAAGGGGAACAGGGCAGATAATATGAGTTGAACAACAAGAAAGTCACAAATTATCGCTCAATGGACTTAATTCATTAATCAAGTAAATTCCAACATTTAATATCTCCGCTCAAGAATGTGCTATGAAGATGGGAGTTGGATCGAAAGATTAGTCAGTTACTTAGATGGGATTTAACGACACACCAACAATTATGCGTTATACAGTGTCAGGCAACTCGATAGAAAGTTCAACGTTCAAATGAAGTTTCAAGTTTAAAGTTAAAGTAAAGTTTCCATTTAATCGCTTCTAATGACAGGCGGGAAATACCGTTGGTATATTCTGTAACCCCAGCCCACAGGCGGACAATCATGGAGGGGCTTGCTCGGTTCCGTGGCGCCGACAACCCGACAATCGTAGGATGATTAATATCGGACTTTTGTTTGCATTTTATATGCGATACTCGGGAACAAACTACTCGCCAAACACGACCTTCTCACCCGGGGGGGGGGGGGGGGGTGTTAACCCACACCTCTTAGCTCACCCTACCTGGATGCAGTTTAAGGTCATACCCAGGAACGATACTGGACCGTTAGAATCCATTTTTCATGCTGCCTATTCTATATTTTTCAATGTTTCGACTTACACTTTCAGCTTTACGCCGCATACACTATCGTACTTCCTCCCGTGCTAGTTGTAATACGGTATAGCATTACCTCTACAAATGACGAACACAACTTTTTTACTGCGAGTCGAGTGCTTTCAGAAACATCTAGTATTTCAAATACGATTATATTTCTATTGCAAGGAAATTATAACAAAGCTTCTTTTCAAAACCTTATTGTGATTGTAATCTATTCGTTTGTACAAAAGTTAAGTTGAATTATATGCCCGAAAGAAAAATGCTTTACTCTCGTTGGAAATCCTATATTGATTGAAAAAGTCAATGAAATATCAATACAGTGAACTTAACATACAGCGTCGCATGTCGATGGTGCCAAAAACTTTGAATCAATTTTTCTATTACTCAAAAGGAGAAGAAGATTCTACTTCCATTAAATTGTGTTTAGCAGATGATATCCTGGAAATACTGGAGTGTCTGTGAATATGTGAATAAACTTTGGATTAACACTGAAAAAATAAAATAATAAATATATAAATAAATAAATAAATGGCACGTAGAGACTAAATTTAACCCGAAATGGTTTTCTGGCCACGTTGGAGTAACACTGCAAACGTTTGTTTCACCCATATTATGAAGAACGACTGGTGTTAAATTAATGAAGAGGTTTGGGAAAAATGTAAATTGTTAAATTATTAGTCATTACAAAACAACTTGAGAGGTTGATCCCACAGAACATACAGTTCATAAATCTAATTGAATAGATGCACAGTCATTGTGATTTTTTGTTTAATTTTCCCCTTCCAGTTAAAATGTTCAGTTCATTAAACTCAGCCTTGACAAATGTACATCAATAAAGCTGTAAATTTTCCACAGAATCTGAATTTATTGATAAAATTATTGCTTAATGCATCGTTTTGAAGAAAATACTGCATCAAAATATGCCAAGTACAGGCAACCCTGAGAAAATGAAAATAAAATAAAATAAACTGGAAGGGAAGGACAAATCTCACAAATCGTTGCCAGACCTTACCAATTCAGTGTCAACTCTGACGACCGTCAGTTCTGTGGAACCGTCTTGGCATGAATTTCTAAAAGCTTCATAGCATATGAAAAAATGCATATCTGTTGATCTTAATTTTTGCTTAAGTAGGTTGCAATTAACGTATTTTTAGGACACTCCTTTATTCTTTGATAAGATAAAACTTTAAAAATTGTTATTTTGTATTCAGGTAGTGTGAATGTCTTCACTACAGCGGGAAGTATCCTTCACATGAACGCTTCATGAAATACTTTTGTTTCTCGTTAAAAGCCTTAAAAATTGTAATAATATATAATTACAAAACAGATTTACCTTATAACAGGTAGGTCAATTCTTTCCAAATAAATCATCTCCGCCCTTTTCAGACACAAACCAACTTTATTGCTAGAGGTTGTACTCTTGTGAAAGTGTAGAGGACCATCGTCTCCATCGTGTAAAATGTGAACTACTCTGTGTTTTTCATTTTCAAAACATGATGTTATTTCGAGGGAGGTCATCAGATGGGAATTTTTGTACCTCTTTTCCAGAGAAAACGAAATGTAGTGCTTGTATGCGGTTATAACTTTCAAGTTCTGTTTTCCAGAAGAATATGGGACTTGTACACCGTATGTCATTAACTTCCAAAGAACAACGGGTACACACCAGACATAACGTGCTTGATCATATTTATTCCTGGTTAATGTCTCAGGTGGGAAATCAGTTATAGAACCCTTTTTCCCCCGAAACGCCACAAAAGAGACATTACTCTGTAGTATAATAACAACATGCCCATACCTGGACTTACCTTTGACTTGATAACCCTTGCCCTGCTCTGTGCATTTTCGGAAAGGTAGAAATTGTATAGCTTACACTGACCTTTTTCAGTTACTAACACCTTCCTCGGTGAAAGCCCTGGGTGAACAAACTACCCCAGACATCAAAATGGTATCAAAATAATATTGAATTGTGGATTGGTCTTGGCAGTCGTATATTAACGAAAGGAATTGAACCACCACGTTCGTGTCAAAAACGAAAAAGGAGCTCCACCTTTCAAAGATTCATAACAAAATTGTGGCCGAGGTTCCCAAGACATGTTGTGAGGGCTTAATTAAACAACTTTAATTTTGTTATCAGTCTAAAAATCGTTCATTACTCAAGTCCACACATGGTAGAAAAAAACAAATTATTACCCCATATGAATGTAAAACCTCCATTCCTTCAAGTATGTCTATTAAGTAAGATGCAACTTCGGCAGAAGAAGATTGTCCGCAACTGAAAGTTGAAATTTTTCTTGAACTGATGAATCGCACGCCAGATGTTCATGCACTACATGAAGATTCGCTGCAAATTAAGCGGGTAAACAATTCATCAAATAGAGAGGCAAAATATAGCTCCATGTTCAGGCATTTCATCTGATCTGATCAACGTCTCTTTCCACTATGCACTTCATAAACAACTGGTGTCAGTTGTACTCTGGAAAAAAGGAAAGAGGCTTTTAAAGAGGAACACATGTTAGCATTCGATAGATACCTAGAATCCTATGGAAGGTGTGACAACATGTTGTGTGGTGAAGAATGAACATAATCGCGCATTGCCTGACTACGTTATCTTGCATGAACTCGGGACATTTTGGTGATTGTGACGTTTTGCAAGTCTTAATATTAGCATTAGAATGCAAGTCTTCCAAATAGGTTTGATCCTAAATTATAAGATTAATGGAAGCGCTGTATTTTCCAAGAATGTAGGCTAAATACATTGACACTTTCAACTGCCACATCGTTTAAGGATTGATTCATTTCAGAGATTCTAAGCGAGTAGAAATTATTCGCTACAGTTACCTATTTCATGAAAGCGTATCGGACATTGCATTTCTTTTATTGGCAAATAAAATTGCACTGTTATTCAGGGTTGACACCATGACCGTATGGGAATCTCTCTTCCAGGGGGTGTTTTTTTGCACAACTGAGGCACCGAAGCCTTCTCGATTGAGTGAGGTTTTAGTTAATGGAGGTCTGTTCGTCCCTGTCCCTCACTGTAATGGTTGACACACTCTTTGTATTGTTTGTAAATCTAAGAGGTAATTCTTTACCATGTTGCCTCGGAAATATTTTAATAAGTTACATAAGAAAGTGAGCCATGCAGAATTGAGTATTAGACTATGCGTGTCTTTTCGTAGGAACAGCCTACCGTATGTGCAATACAACCGATTACGGTACAGGGTAATCTATATTTAAATAGTCAATTAGGCAAAAAACATCAAATCAACAACCGAAAATACAGCTATATATGTAATAAAAATAGTTAATAAAAGTTTATGAAGTTAGCCTAGACTGGATCATTGCAATGTCCAAACTTAATAAATAAGTATTCTTACCGCTAACTGTCGAAAAAACTGCGCACTTTTGGTGATAATTGGAAAGAGAAATTCTCCCCATACAATGAATTGCAAAGCACCCAAGCTCATACTTATATCTAAACACATGTCCTTGCCCTGGAATAGTTTGTGATGAAATGTCTAGTTGTCTTTAAGTTCAAAGTAGGTTTCCAAAGGAAGCAATAGTAATCCTGTAAGGAATAATCAATATGTGCAAGGTCTTTATAAAAAAAAAATGTTGAACTGCTTTGGACACAATATGAAATGACTTCATGAGTAGCAGTCATGATCGCTTTGCGTCTTAAAAACTACCCTTTTAGGCCATGTTATTTAAATGATCATTCAGCATCGCCATCGCCACCATCGTGGCTTGGCCGCGCCGTCGTCATCGCCATCCACCGCCGCCCCCACTACGGCCACCATTATCATTAAGTCCATATTCCGCAATGACAAGCAAACACGAATATTTTAATGCAACTGTAACATATCATATACGTCTTCAGGGATTGGACATTGTTCTGGTGTCATGCAATACACAAAAGTTTTTGTGGCCGTGCCATGCCCACTTTAAGTTATTTTAATGAAAGGGCGTATCGCATTGTGTATGGTTACTTCGCTTTTACTCGTTCAGTTTTTGTCTGACAATTAAAAGTTACTGAATTTTAATTTTTCTTTGGTGTGATAATTTGAAGCGTCCGTGTCTTTTAGATTATATTTGTTTAAATTTACTAAGTTAAATATTCAAATTTTTCAATTAATTTGACGCATTAATGTTTTTATAGTCAACTTTAGAAAGTCTATACAAATTTCTCCATTCCTAAAAATAATGGTTTCCTTTGCTAAAATGGAAAAACTTGGAATGAATGTTTTCTTTTTTTACTGATCTCATTGATTAAAAGCTTTTTTTCTGTGGTTTTAATTTCCTAAGTTTGCTCTCTGGGCTAATTTTTGATGATGGCGTAATTTTGTGCATATTTGGACTTCAAGCTTACTTTGTCCTGCTTTTTTTTGGAGTAATTTAGTTTAATGAGGTTTAACGATGGACACACCGAGTCCAGTGTGTTTTATCCTCTAATGACAGCAAGTAAAAGCAAAGTAAGATAGTGGAGAAAGTTAACTAACAAGGGAAATGATGAGGTAAGCTTCAACTTTAGGAATGTCAAAAGTTGTTGTAGGGGCCTACAGGATACTTTTAGAGAGTAGGCAGATTCAGGGAGACATTAAACCAAATCAAATCATTCAAATAGATGATTTCGAATTTTTACTATTTCGACATCCTTTCTTATTATGTCTTCTTCTACATGTCATATCGCAATGCATGTAGTCTAAATAGGATTGAACTCAAATCTTAATGTAATCTAACCAGAGGGACTCTGCGTAAAGATCGGATTAATCATTCAAATTTAATCACACGTTGATTTAAATTCATTCTCATTTTTTCCCTAACTTTGTTTTACAGAATACATCATAGCATATTACGAGTAGTTTCCTGGGTACAATGATCTAAAACCCCAAGATAGCTACGCAATGTCGTCTTTCGCAAAGCATTTTAAGTATTCAAACAAAATATTTCTTGTCTATACGATCCAGTCTTGAGTATGGAAATCCGTTTGCGTGACCCAAGTGCGTTTAATGAAGTCAGCATTGAATCTTGCAATTTTTATTGAAAAGCTGTTGTGGTATAGTCAATCTCTATTGCTTCTGTGTTTCATGAGAAAAAAATGCTACGATTATTAAAGCTGTTGTTAATTGAAGTACAGTATTATCCTATAGTGCAAAAATGTAAGCAAAGAAGAAGAAGAAAAAAAAAACCCCAAACGAATGAAAGCTACCTTGCTCTTTTGTAGAAAATCATGAAATGTCTAACCATTTAACCAAAGTAAGGATCGAGTCAGTCGAATGGTGTTAAAGTGATTTTCATCTAAGCAAAAGCCTAGAGATTTGCCATTTTGGAAGAACGTGCTTCAAAATGTTAAAAGTAAAATAGGTATATGTAAAATTTTACAGCATATTATAGCAACATTTTGTCGCACAAGTAAACGTTATTTAGAGGTACTTTGAGCAATACATTTTTCTAGTAGGAGTTTACACCTTTATGGTGGTGAAATTGCTTATCTCATGAAGAGCCGTTGTTATTGTATGGAAAAACCTTTTGCTAGGGTGGGGTAAAAGCAATTGATTTACCCTGTCGTTTGTTACGGCACAAATGGTTCTGTCTCATTTTAAAAGTGAGATCCCAATCCCCACCAAGAAGTGAAAATCATCAGATAGAAGTACCATGTGCACGATCATTTTTCTATCCCCTAAAACATAAATCGTATCTATTCCCTGGAATGTGGGTCTGTTATCTTAACAAAAATGTCTTCACATGGGAACGAGATTTACGGGGCTGCGGCAAACAAAATTATGGTAACGTAGAATATATGAAGGGCAAGAACCTTTCACTGGGAACACTGTTCTGCCCCCCCCCCCCCGCTCTGCCCACGGCCTTGTGTTCCTACTTTGGTCATCCTCGCCTGTTTACTACTGCTAAGATGATGGTACAAGGTACTGCTTATCGAAAAAGTTGCAATTGCATTATAGGTACAGATATGTAGAAGTAGGGGTATCTCCAAACATTTTCTCAGCAGGGCGCCAGCATCGAAAAAGGTGTACAGTACAATATATATATATTATAAAGCTTGCTACACCTCAAACAGTTGAGAATGGTATTTCCAAGGCTTGTTCGAAAATTCGAAGCAGTTCAAGTGGAATATTCTTTTTGAGACGCTTTGCCCAACTTTCATTAGCTATAGGATTGAAACGGGTGCCAAATAATCCTAGAGAGTTTACAAACGGGCTTGGTGTATGTAAACGGTATGTAGTTCGGTAGTTCCTTTCGAGAATCATACAAATTCCATTAAAAACCTAGGGCAGGCCTTATGATAAAAATAGCTTCTCAAACGGAACTATTCGCAGACCTTTGGTTCAAAGGGTAATAACCCAATGGGTTTTAAAGAGAATGTTCAGCGAAGGTCGATGTTTTTAACAATTTTACAATCAAACGGAAAACTGAGCAAATTCACAATACTCAGGAATTTACCATAGAAAACGTGCCACCACAATTGGATGAAATGTAAAGTTTAAAAGATTTAGAAGATTATCTTCTTTGTGCATGTTACATTCTACTTTTAGTTTTTACCTTTTTTAGTTTGCATGGAATAAATGTAACATTAAAAGTTCGATCAGTTTCAGTAACTGTCGAAAACCTGTTTTTGAAACTCAAAGAGGGCAACAATGCAACGCATACGGACTATCTTTTACATTTGAGTTTAATAACAAATATAGCGACTACGAACTTGTATTTAAGTAGCCTTCCCTGCTCAGACTCTCACGTGACAGAAGTTACCTGACAGACTGAGAGGAAAATTCTTCTACACTGTTAAAAATTTCCCTGTAAATTTACATATTTTTTATGGCTAATTTTTTTCCAACCAAATAATGTTTTTTTACAGCCAGGCTATAATCATGAAAAAACATTAAGTGTTTGTTTTTTCTTTACAGTTTCTGCATGTAAATTAGTTTACAAATGTCTACTGTAAAATCGAATTACAGTATTGTTCTGTTTTTATTTTTTTACCTTAATTTTATGTGCATTTACAGCCTACTGTTTTCATTCTCGGCGTTTTAATATTTATTTTAATATCGCTTTTTCTCCTTTAATATGTTATTACGTAACATACACTTCACCATTACGTAGATCAGGTATTTGCTTATCAACGTAACGTGTCGTTACGAAGTTGTTTTCAATCAAAACACAATGAGGATGCTTTGTTGTCATATTTTTGTCAAGTAGATTGCTATCTCTAGGAAGTTTGTAATTGGAAAGACACATTTTTTGTACAATATAATAATTGTTTTTAAAATAAATATGACAAAGAATGCAAATACATTGGTTGCAAACATTTCCAGACAAGGTAAACAATAAGTTTATCACTTCCTGATTAAAAAACGCCAAAAAAGATATTATTCAAAGAAACAACAATCCTTTTGTTAAGAAAATGCCTACAAAATAAGCTCCACCCATTTATGCAAAATGAGATATACGTCATAAAGTGGTAAATTTACAGACTCTTTCAAGTAAATTTGTGAAACGATTTGAATTCGATCAAGTGCATGAGCACCTGTGGCGATGAGTTGACATCAGTATACCAATTGTCAGTGCTCTGAAATTAGGGCCTTACAATTTCTTTTTACTTAAAAATGTGTGACAAAACACCAGTTGTATGATATTTATAAGTAAGAACGTAATAACTAATTATGCTTTTATAATAAATGTAAGTTAATTTTCAAATAGGGCCATAAATTTGCCAAAAATGTTTTCTTTTTTAACTGAAACTTCGCAGAACGATGCATGTTATATATTGAAAATTTTCTGGCTGTTTCTTATTTGTTTGTTTGTTTGGGCTTATTTTTGTTTCTTTTTCAGCTTAAAAAGAAAATGAATTTTTGTTAAATGACAGTATATTTATGTGAAATCAGAAAAATACAAAATACTGTTAAAATTTCTGTAAATTTACAGAAAAAGTTTTACAAAGCAGTAAAATTTGGTTAAAAAAGCAGACAGATGTGGTTTTTCAAATAAACAGAAAATACATGTTAAACAACCTTTTTTTATTGTAGCAATACAAAGTGTCTGTAAAGATACAGAAAATCTCTGTTAAAAGTAAAATACAAAAAGTTTAAGTTAAAAAAAGTCTGTAAATTTACAGATATTTTTAACAGTGTAACGAAACTGACTAACCAACCGCAAGTTCCCTTTGCAACCTTTATACTCATAACTAAATATGTTACTTTCTGACTAGCGTACGGCCGTAGTCAGTATGAACATTTTGGCACACTGGCTAGAAGGAATGCAGAATAATTGTCTGTTTTCAGCATTAACCATTACAGTTCTTAGTATTCATCTTAGTCAATAAACACTAGGAACATAGTTTTTCTTTGAAATTGGGGGAAAAAATGAACGATGCACTTAACGTTATTACGTAATGATTGATTTTGTCGCAGTTCCTTCGCACAAGGGATATACAAACAATGGCTATTGAAATAACTTTTGACTCTTATTCCTGTGGCAGAACGAACAAATTAAAACAATAACAAAATAAGAAAAAACCCACCCTCCTAGAACACCGGATGACATGTGGTAGAATAGGAAAAACGTGAAATAATCGTGAAGAATATGCTAGATACGTCTATAAAGTGTTTTACATCACAATTTCAAACCTTTTACCAGTTCCCTTACTAAAATAAGTTAATAGTTTGTTATTCACTGCTCTTTAAAACTTTTTGCTTATAGATTTACTTCTTTAAGTTATATGCTTCCAGATTGTATACATGCATTTGAAGATTCACCATAGTATCACGTAGTAGCGTCAATCTTTACTCAAAATGCGAGTCAATCATTTACTGTGTGAAAAATGTAAAGTCAAAATTGTAAACGAACGTGTCACCTTCCTTGGCAGAGTGTGCAGATTTTAAAATTGTTTTCCAGATCGACACAACAAGCCTACATATATAGTGTGAGGAAATGTTTAATAATATTAGAGCTTTCGTTCTTTAATTTTTTTATTGACTAGCAGCACAAAAGGGAAAGCAAACCATTCGATTGTGTGAAAGCAAAAATATGTGAATGGAAAGAATGGATTATAGGAACATTCAATTGTAGTGATAGTTGACATGCACTCACCCCAAAAGAACAAAGAAGACAAAAAAAAAAAAGAAGGAAAACTCCGAAGAGTTGTGCGCCAAAAAATGGGTTATTAAAACATACAAAACACTCTTGAATATTTTTCAAATTAGTTGGAGGGTTAACTCTATTTTGTTAATATCATCATTCTACAATAGCACTATTAATAAGCTGGTGAATGTTGTTGTGTGATTTTGTATCGAATTTCCCGCACTATGAACGAGAGTTAGCTTTATTCACTAATAACTTCGTCCTTATGTATGCCCTGTTTTATACACAGGAAAATCAAATTTGTATTACTAGATAATACAATTCACTCAAAATCTTTCGACCAGCACTGGGTACATATGTGTCAAACCAACTGTTGGTCAAACATTGACCAATCTTGGATAGGTAATTACTTTACCAACTGTTGGGCATTTATTTATCCCAGCATAAAGTAATATGAAAATTGCCCAAGTGGCCAATTGGGCAAAATTTGATCAATAATTGCTTAATTAATAGATTAACTAAGGAGATTGGACAAAGTACAACCACTGAATTGTTTCAGAGAAGTGACCTTCGACAATTTTTAAAAGCTACCGTCATTGGTAATGCTTACAGCTTTTTTAAAAGTGTCCCGACCCTCCGGCAAAGGACCGTTTGGCGAAACTAAAACTTAAACTGCCTCCCAAGGAACTTATACATCCCCTGAATTACAACACTTGACAAGACTCACAGCCCCCAGACCATTTATATCATTTGTCTGTCATGTATGGCTCCTCTCTAGGAGCGATTTTCAAACGATTTTTCGCCCTAATCCGCAATATATATATATATATATATATATATATATATATATATATATATATATATATATATATATATATATATATATATCTATATATATATCTATATATATATATATATATATATATATATATATATATATATATATATATATATATATATATATATATATAGGTAAACAGATTGGAATGATTAAAAGTGCTAAAATTCGGAAGAAAGCTCCGCAACGTTTCATCAGGCGGCAAAATAATAACTGATCAAATAAACGATATTCAAAAGAAACAACAAACGCGTGCCGATACAACTCGATAGGCGCCCGTACAAAGGCCAAGCACCTACGTCAACGCGTTGTGTGTCTTGTTATGTTCCCATCAACTCCTTACAATCGTTTCTAAGTCCCTGTAGTGCGGACGCACTGGTGACACACGCACTACCCATGACAACATCCATCCAGCAAGCCAAACCAAAACTCGCCGACGTCATGCGTACAACCTCTTTACAAAGGAAATGCCAATAATGAAATGTTTGCCTACTTCGCGACGCAATTTTAAACACAGCTGAACGACGCAACCGTGCAAAATAAGTTAATAGTGATGACGCGATAAAAATTAATCGTAATAATAAATACACGCTAGGCGATTATGATGTCATTATGAACGGACTTTGCAAGGAAAATTGAACACGATCAATTTAAATTCAAGTTCGGCAAACGGTCCGTTGTAAAAAAAAAAAAAATAAACACAGTCCATAACAGTTCAAGTTTGACGTTCAGCCCGTTAGGAGATAGAGTTCTTAGCCTTACTATCAGTCGATTTTCGGCAGTAAGACGATCACGGTAGGAACCTCTGCATGAGATGGCCGCCGTGACCATCAGATCCTGTATAGAACAGGCCGATGGGGGGTTAAAATGGTTGGCAACCGGTAACCTGGAAGGTTTTGCCTAATGGATCTCAAGTGTTCAGTAACCCGATCAGCTAATCGACGTTTAGTTTCACCCACATACATCATGTCACAGCACTTACAAGCTAGGATGTACACTATATTAGTAGACGTACATGTAAAATGATGTTTGACGTCGAAGGAATTGTTGTTGGGACCTACAACAGACAGAAGCCTGCCTTTGCTAACAAGTTTACAAGTATTACATCTGCTACGGTTACAAGGAAACGTCCCTGCCGGATGTATCATAAAGGGTTGGGGATGTGAGGCCCGAACCAAGTGACTTGAAATGTTTTTCTCACTTCTAAAGGCCGTAATAGGCGGTTCAGGAAAATACTCAGGGGTAGAGAGATCTCTTCCAA
>CM074179.1:16441663-16505506 GCA_037179385.1 Holothuria scabra
ATAACTGCAAGGATGCAGCGAATGAGTTACAACACAGTGCTGGCTGTTTTTTGGTAAACGTTACCCATTGGATTCAGTCAGTTTACGTAGCGGTGACTGGTAACAGACAGAGTGGTGTTCTATCAACGGGAAACGGTTGAATGAGAGATATTATGATTATGGGACGGCAATGTTCTGTTGCAAACTTTTCGTTAAAGTTTTGTGTATACCCAGGACAGGTTTCATGACGCATGTGTCGCAACATATTGCCGACAATAAACGAAAATATGCAAAATATGTAAGAGAAAGAAACGAACAAAGAAAGAAAAATTGAAGGAATTTGATTTTTTTATTTCGAAAATAGGATTCCTGTGAGACTGAAAATGGTAATATGGAAAGTTTGGCCGATACACACGTTAACAAGGTGTTTTTGTTTGACAGTTTCCATTTTTTTTTTGTATCTATTGCATTTTTTCCTGGAATCAAAGATTAGGTCAGGTTTTATTCTTCTTCAGGAGGGTTTTTAGTTAAGAATTTTCTTGTCAAACAGTGTGCATCTCCCCGAAAATTTTTTGATTGATATTGCAGAATTTGAACGACTTTTAGATAAGTGTTCAAATAATGATCGCCTATTGTTAAAGCTCTGTGTGCTGGCGATAAAAATTAGAACGCTATCATTCAAATTTTGAACGCTGCCATTGAGAATTTGGGCGCTGGTGTTTACAATTGTGAGCACGAAATTAATGACCTTTGCAGTTTCCTTTTCACAAAATTGTGTCGATTTATCGATGTAGGTGGGCAATGCAAAGTCTAACTTAAGTTTCATAAAAAAAAATCTTCCCACTCAAGAAATCAAAATGTAGAAATTACATTCAATTCACAATTTCTGATGAATTTTTAAGATACCATTTTAAAATGTTTATTAATTACATTACGTATAAAATTAAATTAATGCTTCCAACCTTGGTTTTTTTGCACTTCTTCTACACTCTAAAAACAGTTGGGTAAAAGGCCTTGGGCAAAATCCAAAGTGCTGAACATGGGCAAATTATTGCCCAATAAATAGGTAACAATATTCCCATATTTGTTGGATAAACTAAGGTTAGGTGAAATCCAAGTGTTGGTAACAGGTGCTTTAAAGTACCCAACATTTGGGTAAAATATGATTGACCAATCAGATGATAAGTAAAAGATCAATTAAGTTTTTCAGAGAATTATTTTAAAAAAAGTGGTTGATTAAGATCTCATGGTTGAATAAGGTTGGATTCGGTAAATAAAAACTAGCGGTAGAATAGCAGGGAAATCTGGACGAAATCACTTAAAAAGCATTGGTAGTATAGACCAAAAGGTTTTTACTACCACGTAATCAAAGGGACAAGAAATACAAAGTGCACGATTGGGATTAGTCAAATTACACAGTTTACTATCTATTAACTAAGTGCATTGTCACTGATCCCTTCTCGGTCTTTTGGCTAAGATCATGTGTACTATCTGTTCTTTTCATCCAGTCGAAAATGTAGCCATACATGACAGACCAATGATGCAGTTGGTCTGAAGGCGGTGAGGTTGGTCTTAGTGTTGTCCATCAGTGAGCGTAATAGCTTCTTCGGGAAGCAGTGTAAAGTTTTGCTTAGCCGAACGGCCTTTTCCCAGAGATGCGGGAGGACTTTAGAAAAGTGTCACTTGGTGGCCTCGCCCACTCCTGGAGGGCAACGGTGTAAGTTCTAGGGTATACTTTGTTGAATCTCCTTCCTTGTCCAAATCATAAAATTATATATGTGATTATATGGGAATCCAAACAAGCACCCAACACTATAGTTGTTGGGTAAATGTATTGGGTACAAATTTTAACCATTTGTTGGGCAAAATTAGTTGGGTGAAATGGTTGGGTAATTTCTTTAGCCCAACTAATGAGAAAAACGCTTAACCATCTAAGTTGGGCAGGAATTCAACCAATTTCAGTCAGGAGGCATACGGAACCAACACTTTGGTAATGTCATGCCCAGGTGGGGTAATCATCTTTAGAGAGTACTAAACCGACCAATTATACATGCGGTAGACTTATCTATGATCTTTGACAAAACTGTCTGACCACTTCACGTCATTTTGTTATTTATGACCCAGAAACGCGATTAACACGACTTCTACCCCCTGCGAAATGTTGTGTCCCCCAGCACAGCGTTGGATCCCAAAGAAAATGGTTCGTCCCGAATTGGCTTTATTATTTATTATATCCAATATTATACGGGGGAGCGGGGGTGTTCCATCCAAGAAAGTAGCATATACTCTCTTTTGAAGGCCGCTTAACTCGAGAATGCTTAATTCATTCCAAGTACAAAATACTGGTTTTTTTAAAAAAAAAAAATGAACCTGCCTGAATGTAAACAGGCACAAATGACTGAAAACTAAGGAAAAGGTTGTTTTTAGTATAAAAATGACTTTCTTTAATGAATTGTAAATTAAACTCGACTTCTCACCCCACTTTTAATATATAGTATGCAATTTAAAAGTGCCATTTAGATTGTGTTTTGATGACAGCGGATTACTGGACATTTTAAAAATGATATTTCAAGGCGCTATAATATTCCTCCGAATTTTTGACCTTTCCAAAACCTGTAATATTCAATATTATTGTTTGGTAAGCCCTGTTGTTTGCGGCAGGAACAATTTAAAAACAGAACGCGACTAATTAAGGTAAATCAAATTTCGCGTCATTAATGCTCCTCATCTTATATTTTTCTTTTTTGTAACAAAGATATAAGAATTTTATCTTATCTAAAATTGATTCAAATCATTTTCCGAAGTCATATATATTCTTTTAACGTAGGAAATACACTGTGATGTGCCGAGAAGTAAATCATTTGTGTGGAAGTATACCTGCCCCATAACTAGGTAAAAATAATCAACTAAAGACTTTTTTCATTTTGCGAGATGATTGAAGTGATATTAAAACATTCCTACTAAAATTGAGTAGAATTCTGTAGTCACACTTAGAGATATGCACTACTTTGTTGTAGCCACGGGACTAAATTTTCCTGGTTGTCTCAATAATTCTAACTATCAGTTTCACGAAGACATCTCTGAACTATGCCAAACCCTGCAGATCTGACTAGCATAATAAACGATATTAAAGATATTTGCAACAAGAAAGATTATTAGGCAATGTAGGCATTCTTTACTACAAAGCAGCAATGTAGTCAATGAATCAAGTGCATAAAACTATAAGGCTGTTAATTTTTTTTCTTTCATTGTCTTTGTTTTTTTCTTTTATTCCTTACATTTCAAAACTGAATTAACGGAATTCTGTGATTGCTTGTAATGAATGTGTAGAAATCACAGGGATGAAATATACTGAGAAAAGTAACAATTTAACCCGACTTTAACTTAGGTATTTTATGTTAACGTTTAAAAAAACATGCAAGAGTTAATATGTACCGAATATGTTAAAGGAAGTCACGGTTGGGCTTCCTGTGTTCTGGATTTTATATGCTTTACAGAATTTTACTTAAACCATCTAGTATGGCAAGAACGTTGACAGTCATTACGTGATTAAAATTTAACTGTCTAAAATTGTGACTGATTCAGGTTATCCATGATGTTGACATAATGTTTTTTTTCTACTACCAATGGCGTGACTGCTGTCGCAATTCAAAGAAAGATAACATTTCATTATAAAATTCGTCCTAAATTAACTACTTTGCTACTAGTTAATGAATAAATGCAAACCTTGAATTATTAGGACATGTTTTGCCACGACCGTTGAATTGCAGCTACATTCGTACTCTCCTTCGTTGAAAAGATACAAATGTTCTAGGAACAATGAATAGTTCGAATGAACTAAGGAATCATTTTTAAATCGCTCATTCACGACTTCACGGCTAAAACTTATGATTTTTCCATCATGTCTCCATTGAGAACTGACATGTTGAAAAGTGCAGCCTGACAGAGTCAAGGTATCTCCAATATAAGACAAATGATAAAATACGTTAATGTTAGTACTTTTACCGAAATATCGTAAAGAAAATAAAAAGAAGAAAAGGACACTGACACGTATTCTGTCCATCACCCAAATAACCGAATGCATTTCTTCTTGAATTCATGCAGACCAGTAAAAAGTCAGTCAATATTCTAGGCTGCGATGTTAAGGTTCTCCCTTTACAGTTTTAGGAAAAGCACCGTTCTGACAAAATGCAAAAGCTACGCGGTATGAAAATTCGGTTCATATCCGAACATCATTGTGCTGAAACCCATTAAACTAATGTTCAACATATATCACATTCCTGAAATGTAACTCTGATGGATGAGGAAAACGAAAGTAGGAGGGACGGTTGCTATTACTACAGCCAATAACATATTTCTGGAGCAAGCGTTTTGAATATGTGGCCTGAACAACTGCAACGTGTTATTAATAGTTTGAAGTGAATAGATTCTGCAAAACATGTCAACGATTTGTGTTGAACATGTGTTGCGGTGAGGATTCCTTTTAAATAGGCAGGCGGTAGTGTTGTTCAACAGGCATAGTGTGTTACATTAAAGTGACAATTCATCTCTGTGATTATGGGGAACTTCTCAGCAATAAATCGTACATGGCATGCTTCAAAAATAAGATGGGTGTGTAAGTTTGCCCATTCATGTAAATTTCAACATATTTTCGTGATGCACTTTTCAGCTAAAATTTTGTTATAGCGAGACCGGCGAAAAGCAATAAGAAGGGGAAGCGAGAAGGTAAAAGATAACTCGAACTGACCTGGTTGAGGTATGAAAGCGACCTGTATTTGAAAAGTGATTCCGGGCTACACCCAGGGTCTTTAAGACACACCTGAGTGAGCTCCATCTCATAGCTTTTTGGCATTCTGTTAAGAGTGTTATGCAAATTCGATGACTGTAAGATATGGGTCACCTATGAGCAGGATTTACCGGGGCTAAAAATAAATACAACTTCTTTCAATATCGTCAGAAGACAATAACCGCATGACGGAGAACCCATTATTTGCAATTCTGTTTCAGTTAATAATGCTTAGGCCCACAAATTTTGGAGGTTCATAGCAACAATAGTTATATATAGCACATTTTTACATTAAACCATAGTCCTCGCAGTATGAATCAACCTTAAATGTGTTGTTTCTGACATGTGCGTGCAGGGGCATTTCAGTTTTGGGCAGAAGATTTTAGCCATACAATTGTTATCCTGCCCGAAAGAATATCTTAGCCTAGCACCGACACCGGATCTTTCGTATGATATTGAATTGCATCCGAGTGGGGTTGTCGGTTGAGCAAGTAGTTTGCCCCGGACTATTGTTTATAAAATGCGCACAACAGACTGTTAATACTTCCCCACGACTGGTCATGACCGACCAAATCCCTCCATGAATGTCCATCCAAGAGATTGTGGTGTTGAATATGTCCACCATATTTCCCGCCTATCTGAAGAGGCTACTAGAGGGATTGACTTGAACCGTTTATCTAGATGGCATTTCATGTCACATTCATATTGGTGTGTCGTTAAATCTTATTACTAGCTAACTTTTATTGTTTACGGGAACAAACAGACAATTTTGAAAAGAGTTGCTACCTCCCAGAGAGCCTGGAATGGCAATTCCCATGGTTGTTAGTAAACCTTGGCAGTTGCTCTGCATATGAACTTCTTCTGTTCTTGAAGCTTCAAGAGACATTCCCAACGAAACCGCGGCTGCTTCGGAATTTTTGTTAACCACGGTTATAACGTAAAGCCAACATCATAACAAGGGAAACTGTCATCCGTTGCGGTTACGTCAATTTATAGAAATTACGTGACGGTGTTAGAGTTTGTCAGTGAGCAAAAGGCACTATCACTGATCACGCTCCCAAATTGCCTCGGGGACAAGATATAAAACGTTGCAGGTGACTAGATGAGCGTATAAGTAGAATTGCTATGATTTAGTTTCGCCAAACAATTCTTCGCATGAGAGCCAATAGGAGTACGGGGGTAATTTTCTGTTAGGGGGTAAGAACATTTTTGCCCCAATAATGGCACCGCTAATCATGATTTGCTCTTGTTCGCCGGAACAGACCGACTGCTTTACCCAAATTGGAATGGCGACTGCCCCCACCCCGCACCCGCGCCTCGTACGCCTATGTGAGGGAAGAATGTTGCCACTGAGTTCAAAAAAAAAAAAAAAAAAAAACCGATGATTTTGTCGCGCAAAATGATAGTGTCATTATTAGAACTGAAAGGAACACATGTCAATAATTATGCCAATGTAAAAGTAAAAATGGTATAAGTTATTAGTTGTTACGGGCCGGTTGTGCATAAAGGTCACAATACTTGCAAATGCTAGCATGAATGCTAGAACTTATGCAAGTGTTACTGTAACGTGTACTCGGAGTCTGCCATGTTGCCTTTTCAATGTGTCACAATTACCTAATTCCTGTGATGAAATTAGTTTTTTTTTTTTTTTTTATTTTACTTTAATGTTAAGATCAGAATCCTGTTAGGTTCATCTGGTACATTATGCACCTTAGAAAGGGTATAATAAGCGCAAAATTGGAGCCATGTTCAACGTTTAGATCGACCATGCTGTACACTCCTAAAACCCAGGACTCATTTTGACCAGGACCGTTGTTCTCTTTGTTCAAAAAAAGAACCTTGTTAAATTTTCGAATTGCTAATTTTAAGCTGATGTTAAGTTCGATTTCTTTTGCCAGGTGGACAAATATACCATGCCATACCTTGAAAATGGGACGTTTACATACCGCTCTCTTCTGCATAGCCGCTGTTGGTTACTTTGCATTATTTGGTGAGTGCTAATTGTTTTGACGAAAAGAGTGGGTAATTTCATCACTTGCTTTGATTTTTTAAATTAAACACAAGTTGTAGTAATGTTCTACTATTACTCTCAAGGTGCATTACAGAGTTTCTGTACACTGCAGTCTTCTCTGAGTATCAGACGTCTCGTTGCGCTTAGATGTAAACAAAGCATTGGATTGAAAAATGGGGTCTCGTCATAAGCAAAGAATTTGCCTTTGTTGCTTGCATTGAGATCTTCCCCACTGTGCTATATTTTTTCAGTCTTTAAAGTTTGTATTATCTTGTAAGTCTGTTGTGTCTGCACAATTTGAAACATTTTTTGACATCACAAATCAGCAAAGAATGTGCCTTTGCTGGCATGTATTGAAAAATACGTCACTATGGTGTATTTTCTCAGTCTTTAAAGTTTGTACTATATTGTAAGTCTATTGTGTCTGAACAGTTTTAAACATAATTTTGACACCATAAATATTCAACAGCATAAGCATTTCTTCCATTAGCCAGACAAGTGTTGTATATTACAGCCTATTTTTATTATCTGTCTTAAAATAGAACGTTCCACATTTTAACAACATGTAATGAATATGTTAAAATGTATTTAAAATGAACATGTCTAAAATATTTTCCACTGGCCCGGTGGGGAAAGTTTAGATATGAATAGGAAAATGCATATGTAGCATAGAAACTTTGAAACCTCCTCTTTGTCGTTGTCAATGTACTTTTAGTATAATGGGCGTAGCAGACGAGAAATCTGCGGTAAACATGTGGAGATAGATGATGACGTCATACAGTTGTAGTTTCAATGGGTATATGGGGCACAAGCTTACAAGTGATTTCGTTGTAGAAAATCCTGCCAGTCCGGCGGTTATTTTGTTATCTTTTGCATAGATCAAGCCGTAAAATTAAAGTAGATATATTTTATCAATCATATCATGGATGCTAGTTATGATATGCGAGTGTAGGGACATGAATAAATGGGTCGAATTGCAACACTGTGTACAAGTCCAATGGTGTAGAATTTGCGCGGGAAAATCGGTCTGTCCGTTTGATGGGGGAAATGAGACAAAGTTTCCTAATTAAGATGCCAGCTGTTGATAATATAAAAAAGAGCTCTCTGTTTTAAATGACACACTGATATTATATTTCACTCGACTTTTCGGTAACAAAAGCTAAGTTTCACAACTCAACTAAAACGGAGGCGTAATTCTCATAAGGGTATACAGGGAAATGCTCTCTTTATGAACCATTGTATTTGTAATAATAATGACCGATTAAGACGATAAACTCAAGAGCCATTGAAGATCTAAATAATCAGCGATCCTGCTTCAAAAGCGGTTATTCTCATCAACGCAGAGTGAGAGGGAACTAAGTTTGCAAAATCGAACTTACTCAAATGGGTTTATTTTATTTATTGATACCTATTTAATTTTTTTCATTTTTTAAGGTAATGCTTCTCAACCATGTAGAACACCACAATATTTGGAGCTTGGTAGAACTGGTCTTATTAATTGCTCTTTTGAAGAAGACCCTCTCCGTGTGTTTTGGTATAAGACGGTTATAACTACTCCGGAAAACCTAATTATGAAACTTTGGGATTCCGTCAAAGAAGGCGGAGGATATGACCATGGCGGTTTCGATATACTTCCAAATGGATCTCTTCATATAAACAACGTTTCAGCTGTTCATGACGGTAACTTCAAAGCTGTTCAGTTCAGGTCATTGGAATATGATCCGGAACAGTTCGTTACACTAGTTATTACTACAGGTAAGAACTATTGTATTTCAAATTGCTTTCATAGTAGTGATCGATTATGAACATCTATTTAAATTCTTCGGCATGCATGCCTCTCTAAATGAACATTTTAACTTCCGCATAAATTTAATTGATCATTATTGAATTTAATGATGCTACTGATGAGCTACTTATATTATGAAAGCTACACTACTTCGTTCTGAACTTGTCAACAGTTAAGTGCCCACTGCACTGACAATCGACCTGAGGCATGACTACTGTTCACTGAAAGATGTGGAAAATTGTGGGCCGCAATCGTATGTCGATAAATATCAATTGCATAGCAAACCTCAAGGATCAAATAATCAAGGATCAGGGAGGTCCCCCAAAGCAAATGGTATCACAACTCAATACACAAACGCCGTCTCCGACAATCCGCAAATATGTTATTATTATGCAATAATCCAGACGACCCGAGAACAACTAATCATAAACAATCATAATCCTAAATAGGCTTAAAACCAACGTTTTGACGTACATCCCTATCGCTTGGGGCCACTAGACCAATGTCTCCAAGCTCAAATCCTTGTTAAATCCCGAATGTGGTTGTTTGCAAAGATGTTTCCAATCAGTTTTACCGTAATTAACCAATTGAAGAATAAAAAACCATTCGAAAGGTGAGATGCAAAGGTTATTTATTAATTTGTTTGTTTTGTAATGTTATCATTTTCTTTGCAATGGATAAATTAACGTGTACCTAAACTCAAAATATTAAAAAAATACATGTTTAAGCGCATGAAAAATGAATTCTAACAGTTCAACTTACATCTTCATATCACACTCCTGAGCTGAGATATAAAATGTTGAAGTTTATTCACTTAAAACAAAATGGTCGATTGCACAATAATTTGTGACTTTCTTGTTGTACAAGTCACTGTTAGAATTTATTTTTCATTGTCTTTAATATATATTTTTTAATTTTTTTACTTGAGGTACACTTTAACTACTAGTTTGAATCTTGATCAAATAGAGCACATAAGATGAAGCAATGTCGCGATACATTAGGAATATGAAAGGTACGGCGAGTACTTGCGACAATCAGGAAAAGTGTAAGGGTAGCCATTGCCCTTTTAATTTCATTGGTGCTGGAAAGAAAATTTTACTTCCCAGTTTTACATTAACTGAAAAACGCAAATTGTTACATCCAAACTGACCTGTACATCGTGGCTGTTAAAAAGAGGATTCATAAACGAGCTAAAAAGCTGATAATTTAGAGCTCGTCCTTTCCTCATGAAAGAGTCTAATGAAAGAGTTCCAGTTTAACTGAAAACGTAAAACGTTATTTTCAAACTGAATCAAAACTGAATCAATGCATTACATCTAATCATTTTATTTTTTCGTTTAATAAGGACAAAAAACGACCCGCTCACCATATACATTGTGATTTGTTTTACATAAAATCCCTTTTCTTTTCTTTTTGTGTCTTAGTTAAACCTTCTACTCGCCAGCCTTTAATAAAGGAATGCAGTAATGATACCACTGCATGTTTGTTGCAGTTCCAACACATTTCTGAGGTCACGTGCCTACTGGAGGAGGCAAAACCTCCTATTAAAGTTGAATGGTTCAGTCGAACATTAAACCGAGAAAAGAATCTCTCATCTACGGTAACTGTTACACACCACGGAGTCACATCTACTACAGTTGTGACTACCAGCCAAGTGTTTTACTTCACATCAGTGCTAAGTCTTCTTGTTTGTAAAGCCCAATCTTTACCGGGAATACTTGATCATGACGAGAAATCAATACTTGTGGAGAACGAAAGACCTGAAAATGTTTCACTTGAAATAGCACAAAAGTTTATTGAGAGAAATTCCAAGTTGGTGCTTAAATGCACAGAGAATAAAATAGATATGATTGTGTGGAAGAGATCCTACAGACTCGAAGATGACTTAGAACCAATTTTGTACGCAGCTCTCTTCGACAAATCTTTTTCCATTACCCGTTTTGATAGTTACGAACTGAACCTTGATGGATCTGTGACGGTACGTCAAGCTGACGTAGAACATGAAGGATTATATGAATGTGCCTATGAATCTGGTGTGGCCGGAGATTGGTCACTATTTAACATCACTATATACGGTTAGTCTTTTAATATTTAATCTACTTACTTTACATATACCTGATCTTAGAAATAAATTTTATCATTATGAAGTATATTAAAAAGAAAGATTTAAAAATCCGTTGCCGACTTGAATTAAATGCTATTAAGGGTCGCGAAAAGTTAAAAAAAAAAATTGCAAGACGGCTAGCAATGGAATCTTAACAAGAAAAATGTACGAGAAATGTCTTCTAATTGGTCTTTTGACTATTAAGCATTCATAAAATTTGATCAAAGGTGTTGAGATAAAAATAAAAATAAACAAAAGTGAGAAGAAAAACAAGATCAGCGTCGAAACGAAAATTCAGTGTCTCAAGTCCATATCACGTTTTTTCTCCTTCTTGACACCCCTGTCCGTACAGAAAATGTCCCTGTATACATTCTTTCAAATATATTAGGTGTGATACGGGTATTGTGTAGTGATTTCGAGGACACAATTAAGGGTTATCAAAGTCAGTCAACCCTCCTCGAGTGAGTAGGAGCAGTCTACAGATATTCTCAATTGTCACAGCTGTTTGATTAACAGCAAGTTAAAAAATGCAGAATACTGTGATTCATAATATTAATCAGCGTGTAATGAGAGTGCTTTGATTATACTTTGGGATTTTGCATGCTAAACATGAAGCAA
The DNA here is from genome assembly GCA_037179385.1 of Holothuria scabra. NCBI lineage: Eukaryota > Metazoa > Echinodermata > Holothuroidea > Aspidochirotida > Holothuriidae > Holothuria > Holothuria scabra. The sequence continues at coordinate 16,452,948 of CM074179.1, forward strand.
TTGACCGTGATTGAGTCTGGATAAGGATGAGTATTAGAACAGTTGTGGAAGGGGCTTAAGTAGGTTAGTTATAAGAATTCCAACTATTTAGGGTGAGGGGATTTGGCCTTAAATGTTTTCTCGGTAGTCATTTTACTTATACTCTTAATGGATTTTATCGACTATCCTGTGTCATTAAAGACCCTTAAGAAACATGTGAAAATATTTTGAGATAATGTTACGGTTATGATATATGTGTATGAATCAAGAAGAAGAAAAGGGTTCCTTTAGGGTTTTAATATAAAACTATGGCCGCGCATATTAAAAAGATTAACGGTCGTTCTATTTCTTGACGTGTTTTGACCACAAAGATAATTTCGGGGTCTCGTCAGCAGAATTGTAGCCTAACAACCGCTCCCAGGATATTTTCTTTTTACTCTCTTTTTTTAAGTGTCGCATAAACTTTGAGAAGCCTTGAAGGTAGCAAGGCGTAAGACTGAATTGGGGCGACTCTTCAAATAGGTCATAAATAGTTTTTAAAAGCAGGTTCAGAGGATAGTCACTCTGTTAAGCTACACAAATTGTAATTTCCTTTTCCATACCAGTCTTACTTCAGATAGGCTAGGAAGGATATGCTGCATGTTGTCATATTCCTTTCTAGTGAAGATACTCTTTCATCGATGAAGTTGATTAATCAACTGATACACATGGTTTGTTGGGGATAAACAATGTTTGTCAACTCTAAACGTTCAATTGCTTTTCAGTCGAAAAGCATGTTTTTTAGAACAAAACTACAGCGAGCTAAATGCTTAATAATTCTAATAACCATGCGTATGTCAAGGAGCAAATACCATTTTATCGACAGTAAAACATACATAAAAAGCATAAATAAAACATAAATAATTGGCCGTTTACCTTGCCTAATTCCTGTGTAGTATAAGGGGGAACAGGGATTAAACTTTCACATCTTAAAGATACAGTAGAGGGCGTCCTTCAAATAATGTAACTCTGTCTGTATATCCAAATAATGAATCATTACTAAATTATTCGTAAATGTGTGGATAAAGTAACAGTTTACTTGTGATGCATTATTGTTTACTCTTTTCCATATTGTCGGTTTAGCGTTGTCCCAAAGTTACTACATTATCAAAGAATTTTTGTCAATTTCGTAATCGATTTTAATCTTATTGCATTATTAGTCTTTTTTACAATATAAGTTACTGATGCTTTTTTATTTTTATGATAAAGTATGGGATATTTTTACACTTTTTGAAATGTTACATCCATCAAGCAACATCCGATGCAGTTGACTCAAAATTCATAGACGTTAACCCTCGTATGTTAGGCTTTTTTCACACAACGTATGGGGAAATTTGACACATCCGTGCGTCAAACCTCAGTTACAGTGAACTATTTGGTTTCTTTAAAGGGGAAGCTGTATTGCTTCTACCTTAACAGTTGCGAAGTTGTGAGACACAAAACATCTTTCTAAAAATCTCCATATTTACGATAAATATATTCACACAGGCTTAACATAGCGATATAAAATGTCATTAAAATTGTGATAAATGTGTTGATAACTTGGTGCAATTTATACAGAGGTATAAAATGTTTTAGGCGTATCTATAAAAATGAAAAGGATGGTTTTTTTTTTTCATTCAAATTCTGGTAGCCTTGCAGGGGTATTTACAATGAAAGATTGTTTTTTTCAGTCCCACAATATCCAGTTGTAACAGGATGTAATGAATTCCAGTACTGCGTATTGGGAGCAGAAAAAGAAGGCAGTATAACGTGTTCAGTGACAGGAGTTCGTCCATTGGTCCATTTAGAAATTGGCACAATTAATGATGGTGACGCTTCTTCACTTGTTTTTACTGACCGTGATGTTGTAGTTAACAACAACGGCGGCCTCTTTGACAAACACATCACGTTGAAATATCGAATCGGAGAAAGGTTTCGAGACAGAATAACACTCGAATGTCGGGTATTTGCGCCAAACACAGATGTTTTGACATCCAGAACAAAGTTTGATCTGCTATTTTCAATAGGTAAGTACACTGGAAAACATGTTTTCTAAGTAAATTGCAGTGGCGGCTACTTTATATTTTAGGTATCCACCCTACTTTCTACTTTCGAAACCTTTCTTCTCCTTTTCCTTTCCTCTTCTTTCCTTTTCTTATACTCCCTCTTCTTATTGTATTGACGTTGCACATAATTGTTCCAATTCTTATTTTAAGTCGGTATCATCGGTAAGAGCCCCGTTGTTCATTAAGTGTCCTCCACATGTATATACATTATAATGATGATCACTGAATCGTATAAATGTTGTGAAACAGTTGCGAACATTATTTGAAACTGAAGTTTTTTTTCTTTTATTTTTGAAAATATTGTGCTTCAGAGGTTAAAGTTGTTAGTGGAGAAACCTCTTATATTTCTTCCGATTCTAAAAAGTTCAAATCAATTTTTATGATATTTATCTTCATACTTTAAAAGAATAGTCCAAAAGCTTATGAAAACTATTTCAGGAGGCTGAAAATATTGTGAAAAAACGTCCTAGCAGCAGCATTAGGTTCAAAATGTTTTGACCTTGGAGAAAACTAAAAAAAAACTTTGAATTTTTTCTGAGTTATTCGATGAGACAAGTGCGTCATGAATTCACTTTCTCTTAGTGATCCGTTCTAGCCAGATTGGCAATTACTCATACGGTAGAGTGCGAGTTTGCGTACGAAAGGTTAGGCTAGGCTAGACCTAAGCTAAACAATAACGTTAGACTTTGTGCGGTGTTGCTGTCGTTACAATTGAAGTGTGATGTAGCATATTTTTTAATGTTTCTTTTGTACTTTCATGAGCCGCATACCTCACAGCACATACTAGATAAGATTGTGATAGCTGTGCATTTTCGTAAACGAAGATAGTTGGAACAGCATGCCGTAACTTCTTAAGCTTTAAAAGTTTTAGTTTTAGTAATAGTACCTTCTTACTAGTGTATACAGTAGGCCTAACTAAGGCCTGCATACAGCCACGTTCGAAGCAACACACCAAAGTGATCCCACGAACAACACGGATATTGCTGTGATTTGTCTCCTGCGAAAAAATAGAGTCATGCCCTGTATCTTGTTGGTGCCTTATGTGGATGTGGCACTGTAAAGAACTTTCAGGCAATTTTAAAGGGATGCTTGGACAGCCGTAACTCAGAACTTCGCAGGCATAGGGTGCATTCCATGTAAAACCCATGCCGAAGGTACGCCAAGGTTTTAATGTTCGTTCGCCGGGATTTTCTGTGCACATACAATGCTACATGGCAATCTGCAGGCGTTAGTACATACGTACAGCATACATGTACGTGACGCAAACATGGTCATCGTCTATTGGCAATGCATGTACACGTATATGCGACACACATAGTAAGTAGCAATCTGTCGCGATTGTACATACTTATGTTCATACTTGTATACACCATTAAATTGCAGTAAAGGTACTGAATAGCAGAGTTTACTGTCCTTTTATCATATGACGGGAATTAAACGGGGGTTATGGGGTACAGCTTGCACGCTGCTACTACGTATACGCCGATAAGACTTCGGTGCTCACGCCAAAAGTCTTAGTGTACGAGTGCACGGAATGGACACTGGCGTAAGCTTAGCAGAAACGACCTGCAGCTAGGGAGAGGACGCCACCTTTCTTCATTTTCTATTTTGGGCACAGTAAAGCCGTACAGTATACATCGGTAACTGTTAGTAGCGATTGAGGTGCATACACCGAGACACTTTCCCATAACAATGAATGATTTCTCAAAAATAAATCTACTCTTGCGCAGCTGAACTCAAATAAGAATATTACATTAGGTGACTACCTCTCCCTAGCCGCATGTGGTACCTAGGCATGTTTCCAATGCTAATGCAGCAAACTCACGGACTGCTAAGCTAAAGTCCGTAACAGCGAACAAAGTTTAAAAACCAAAGTGAATCTATGACGTCAGAGAAATAACCTCATAAATATTAATGAAGCAGACGTGTTCGTTTTGAAGTACAAAATTGGCGAGGTTTTTCACCTTTTTACAAGCCGATTTGTCTTAAGAAAAAATTGGCCCTTAATGTATAATTTTTTTTCAAACATGCTGTGCCCCTGCCAAGTGGCTTTGGACTATTCTTTAAAAAAAAATGAACCATGACATGAAAATTGCCAATCCTCAAACTCTCCTTACGCTTTCTAAAGACAACGTCTCGAAATAATTCTCTTTCTGTAACCCCTAAAACGAATATTGCTCCCATGTTCAATTTACGAAATGAAGAATTAGTTTTAGCATTTCATTTTAATCAATTTGTAATTTGTAATGATCTAAATTGTTTCAGTAGTGAGTCCATTAGCTTTGAAACTTACCATCGTTGTTTACCTAATGTGGATACCATGAAATTTGGGGATTCTGAACGGTTGAATAATACTATCTAATACATACTTCAATGACACTATCATAAAACTGTCATTATACTAATAACCCTTTTCAGTAATAATGTTTCCAGGCACAGTAGTTGAGGTTCTCAACTAGATATTCCTAATTTCCTAATTCACTCTGCTTCATTATTAATTACTTATTCTAATCATAACTGTTCGAACTTATTGTTACATTTTTTTTGAAAAGCACGAAACATTTCATGATATATGAGCTTGAAGTAACTTTGAAAATTTTCAATATGATTAATATTATAATTTTAATTTGTCCTCAAAACTTAACAAATTCATACTTTTTTATAGATCAATCAATTGAAAATCCAATAGAACAGGCAACCAAGTCGGGTTTTCTTTGGATACTTGTCCTAATTGTGCCACTGGGATTTTCCATAGTCCTGATTGTTAAATGCATTCTCAGGGGTAAGTGTTGAATGTGAATTCGTTTCTTCTATAATTCATAAATAGTAAGTAGGAATTATACTGATTTCCCATATCAAATAGATGATTCCTGTTGTATTTGGTGTGAGTTAAAGATTATTTGGGGTCACGTTAGGTCAAGATATCTCAAGAAGATTAATTGTGATTTCTCTCATATCTAATGTCAACGTTGGATATCAATATCAATAAAACGTCCAAATGGTAAATGCCTTGAAATTGCTTGTAAACACGGTATCTCAAGATCGATAACAATAACTGGTCGCAGACTTAGCAAGCATTTTGCCCATTGAGACCGCAATGGATTTTAGTGTAGGTCAATCATGACTGCATGCAAGGCGTATTTATTGTTTGTTTGCTTCCTTTTTGCCCCCGCACCCGTCCGGTGGGGGAGAGGGTCCAGGTGGTTGAGTGGAGGCTACAACTGCGGTTTGTTTCGAGCAACACACCCCTAAAGCCTCAACTTCACCTATTCGGGAGGTTCAATAGGCCTGGTTCAACCAATCGGCCACTGGCGTCCTGCCATGAGATCTCCACTTTACTGCTTTCCGATTTTGTACTGATAAAAAAGAATTAACTTGTCATGTACTCATCACCAAGGTAATCTTGCATGTGTGTATCAGGAAAGTGGTTTTCTCAGTTGTCATTGATTCAATTAATGGCCTTGAGTATATCAGTAGGCTGGCATCGCCTTTGATGTATTTTTCAGCTAACCTTTAATGTATCCTTGTTGGGCTAAATGGACTCCACCGATAGTGCTGACCACAATCACCTTTCAAAGCTGCCCCCTTTCGCTATTAGAGAGAGAGATTGAGGGTATTGTGGGCACCCCAAAAGATGTCAAGAAGCTATGGTCTGGAGATCTTCTGATTGATTTCAACAGTGGCACACAAGCAGACAAACTGCTAAAAAAGGAACTATTAGTGGACGTAAGGATTCGGGTGACTCCTCACAGGTCGTATAATTCCTGCAAGGATGTCAGGATGCCATTACATCGAAACCTGTTCTGATAAAGAGATTCTTGATAACCTGGTGTCTTAACATGTAAGTCACCTCCTACGGAATTCCGTAGTAGGGGAGGGTGTTAGGAAGCTCACGGGCACCTTCATCCTTACATTCAACACCCTCAATCCACAGAAAGTACTAAAGTTTGCATATCTGCAGGTCATGATTGAGCCTTACATTCTCAACCATCTCCGTTGCTTTAAATGCCAACGCTGAGGCAACAGCAAGTAAAATTTCAGTAGGGCAGCAGCCTTTGAGAAGTGGGGTCAGGGGAAACATACAGTACCACGAAATCCGTGAGGAGTCACCACGATGCTGTAATTGTCATCCTGAAAGTATCAAGAACTGTCCAAAATGGATGGAGGAAAAACAAATCCACAGAATAAAAGTCTCAAACAACATCATTTTCAAAGAGGTTGGAGACACCTTTAAATCGTAGGACCCACAGCTCAAGAGCTAAACTGGAGCTGTGAGGACTGCGAAAATGTCTGCTGGAACCGAATCTGATATGACTTGGCCCAGGGACAGCATCTTTTCAAAGTTCATTACACCTGCATTCCCAAAACCACCATGGCACTCTACATCATATCAGACCTTACAGAAGATAACATCGCCGATAAACGAAACACAACCAAAACCAAAATAAAAGAAACCTAAACCACCACCTACATCGGCGAAGAACCAACAGAAATTTAAGACAGGACGAACGAAGTTGAACAGGGTCGGACGACCCTGTTCAACTTTGCAATAAATTTGGAGCGTTAGAGGGGAAAGAGGGGAAAGAGGAGGAGCTGATGGAGCGTAGTCGCCAGAACCGTTGGTTTTGGCCTAGATGGCTCCACTACCTGGTCTAAAAACCTACAGGTTCCCAAATAATGACCCTCGTGGAAATTTTGGCTATAACCAGTGAAGTTGCAGAGAATTGAGACCGAACTACGAGGAGGTCGTAGCACGCTGGTCTCCTTCTATAGTTCGCCTGCAGGAAATATTTCTTCGGGAACACAGACCATATTACATTTTGAGGATACGGCATGTACAACAAAATCGTGGTTTTTTCCCATTGACAATAGAGCAATTTGGGGTTCATCCATGTTGATCAACGAAATACTTTCACACTGCATCATCCATTTGAAAACTAACTAATCAGTTGTCGGCATCCTAGTTGTGCTACATCGCACCGTTATTGTCTGTTTGGTGTACATACCACGTGGGTACAACCTTAAACAAGATGACTTGGGTGTTCTTCTCCGCCAGGTACCCATCCCATTTCAGCTTCTGAGGGATTTCAACGCACACAGTGATATGTGAGGTTGGAGTGAGTGAAGCTGCTGTTGCTGCATGGGATCTATGCGTGTTTAATGAGTGTTCTTTATCCTATCTTCACCCAGCCACTGCTTGTCTGCGCAAGACGTTTAACCCTTTACCGTTGTGCTCCGATCGGGGCATATTTGCGTGCCTCGGGAGTGGGCGGAAAAGCGGACGCAGCCCGCCCCGCCTCGGCTTCCGTAGGCCATTGACCCCGTGACCTTAAACTATTGTCTCTCTCGTTGTTGTGGCCGAATTTTCGGGTAGCTACTCGCAGTTTCGAGCTCTGCGTGAGACAGTAAAGATGGGTGACAACCGAGCTCTCCGCATGGGTCCAAAAGGTCCCAAACAAGGGTGAAGGGTTAAAGGAATGATTATTTCTTGTTATTTTTTTAAACCGCAGTATCATTGGCCCACTCGTGCGTGTAGAACCCACGGTTTGTGATGACACCGCGGACACCACGTAATAAAAGTACTCTTCGACCTGGAAAAGGCATATTATACGACATGGTAGTATGGCATCCTTAAGGAATTACACAGCGCGGGTTTGTTGGGCAGAATGAAAACTGAAATTGAAAACTTTGCCGAAGATCGTGTGTTTCGAGTTAGAGTGGAAAGCGGGTTTACAGAGCTTCGTAACCAGGAGCACCCTGTCAGTGACCTGTCTGATGTTGAAAGTCAACAGCAAAGTGTTTAACACTGGGATTGAAAAGTGGTTGCTCTTTTGTGACTTCTTTATTACCTGTTCATCAGGCAACACGGGGTCAATAACAGAGGCAAATGCAGAACCGTCTCAATAAGATGACTTGAGTGACAAAAAATGATTCCGTTTTTCACGGATAAAGACTGTTGCATGCATTTTTGCAACCGCAGAGGTGCGCATTGTGACCCAGAATTGATCTTGAGCTGTTGCCGGCAGGTTTTTAAGCTTATTGCTTTTAGTGCTAAAAGTCTTGAAAGTGAGTCTGTGAACAGAATAAACTGGTTGCCCTCCCATGTCCTAATCAGATTGAATGTCATCTTTAGTGCCGATAGTTAAACAGTAAATAGTGATGCATCATCTGGTAGTCTGATTTGCAAGGATGCGTCACGGCTTGACTGCTCGACCGCAGCCCTGTTTGTGTCTTTAATGCCCTCAGTATAGATTGCCTGATAATGATATTCATGTCTAATCTCCTTAAAGCTGGCAAGAGAAAAAAGTCAGTTGTTGTGTTTCTGACATATTTCCTGAAGCCTAGATCAACAGTGGCTTCGTTTCCAGAGGGTGGCGGGGTAGATAACCGGGCTACAGAGTCAGGGTTGCTGCACACCAGCGACAGAGCTTCCCAAAAGCGAAGAGCAAATGGAGGGACGGCTGGTGGTTTCCGCACATATGAGTCCCTACGCTAATTACTGAAGTTGTCTCAAGGGTTGAGTTGTAATCAATACTCCTCAGTTTAAGGGAAAACCGGAGTGACAACGTGTTTCACCTTAAATGGGGGGGGGGGGGGGTGTTTCATTCGTTTCGATGTAAATACTCTGCGTTTTGGAGGTACGGAAAGCTCACAGGTAGATCTTAAGACCTTGGCTTTGTATTGGTAGGATTTTCTTGAGGAACTAGTCAGGTGCAGAGCTGTAAAAACCACAACCATAACCAAGCTCGGACATGACTAGAGATCTGTAAAGCCGGAGGAAAACGGCACGATCATCGCCCCAGTCCATCTTTGAAACAGCCTTCAACAGGTTGATAGCTCCCTGACACTTCCACCTGAGATGATCGATGTGGGCTTTGAAGTTGAGCTTACTGTCAAGTACAATCAAGCCAGTTAGGAAATTTCTTATTAAACGGTGCGCCCCAGGAGAAAGGCCAATTGCAAGTTTTCGAAGTTCTTTCGCCCCATTTTACTTGCATTCAAATAGATGTGAAATGAAGAACAATGTTTCATGCTTCATTTCATTAAACACACAAACCAATTATGCCTACTTGCATACAGTGACCTTTGTTCCTGGATTAAGTTCGCTTAAAATGATCATGCTATCATTAGGCTACAAGGTGTAAGTGAGAAAAGCTCCCTGGTAAGGAAAGGCCAAATCAATGGGGATAAAAGAATTTGTTAATCTAACGATGTTACCTGAAAAGAATTTCGAGCGTATCTTGTCTTACAGATTTGGGTGATAGATCTCCATACCCAACAACTTCTTGGCCTGCCAATATGTTGAGAAAACAAGATATGCCGTGATGGGGAAAGTGAAATATATGTTTTAACTGTTTTAAATGAATACAAAACGATGCAAAGTACATGGGAAAGATGAAACTCTATGATAAAGGTACAATGACTTTTTAGCTGCTGCATTTTAAGCTGTTTTAAGGAGAAAAGTAACATGTTAAAAAGGACGACACAAATCCTACGTTTGTTTGTTGTTTATTTGTTTGTTTGTCTGTTTGTTTTTTAACAAAATGTACTCCGAGAATTTTGCTTAAGAATAAAGAAAATTTACTTGAATCTTCAAGATGATAAAATCTCTCTTTTCAGGACATGGCCCGAGAAGATTCATGATAAACTTAGAGGAGGTAACTCATGTAAGCTGACTATTTTGTTAAATAGTTGTTTGATATATTAATGTTTAATGGACCTCTTAAGAGCCAATTAACGGAATAAAACGATGTATTTCATCCAGCATTATCAATTTGTAAAATGTATGAGAAACATTCTGGTTTCGTTTCAATTCTCGATAATAATTATGCGAAATGAAATGTATGATATTAAAATGCAACACGAATGATCTTAAATTACGTTAAAACAGATCGTTTGGTGTTCATGTCGCATTTATCACGATGAAGAACATTATTGGTGACATTTACATAATTTCCCAGTTTGGTACTTTAAAAAAAAAATAACTCCGTTTTATTTCTTCTTATGTGAACAGGTAATTCCAAAGATGTCAATGGGCGACTCTCAAGGTAACAAATTGATAGTTTAAACCCTGGTTTTGAGACTGTTCATAATTTTTTTTTTTTTTTCGTATAAAAACGAGAAGAGTTAAGCTCAAGAGCATGCCCCTGACATATAAACACCACAATTGTCTTCTTATTTCTGTTCAAAGTATCTTGAAATAAATGAAGTAAACCAAGCGGTAACTTCTAGTAAACTTCACATCTGAGGAGTACAAAGGTCGTCACATCACTTCCAATAGCCAGTCACGTAACAGGACAGTCTACTTAACTACTTCAATTTGGGAGGACTGTTCTTGTCCTTTATTAAGGTTAAGGTTGCAAAACTTGATATAGCGCACATTACTGTGATGAAACACACTCAATGGCGCTTTACAAAGTACAAAAATCAAGAAAAAGATTTCCTAAAAAGATAAGTTTACCACCATAAAAGACCATTACCGACCATAAAAGAACGATCCGCAAAGGACTGCGAGTGTTGAAAGGAACCTTAAGAAGTAAACCTTCAAAGCATCCTTAAAAGAATTAATAGAAGACGACTGTCGAATATGAATCGGGAGGGCATTCCAAAGCGTCGGGCCAGCGACCATAAAAGAACGATCCGCAAAGGACTGCGAGTGGTGAAAGGAACCTTAAGAAGTAAACCTTTTGAAGATCTAGTAGCATAATAGGACGCTTTGAGTTCAATCAACCCTGATAAATAAGTTGGTACTAAATTGTGGAGACATTTAAACAAAAGGAGAAGAATCTTATACTCAATACGAGCTTTGATGGGCAGAATGTGTAGCTCTTTCAAAGCGACAGAGGCACTGTCAAAATTGGATCTACCGAGGATTAACTTAGCAGTAAGGTTTTGAATTCTTTGAAGTGGATTTAACGTAGAGTCCGGAAGGTTAATGAACAGGCTATTACAATAATCCATATGTGAAAAAATCAGAGCATTAGCATATTTAAGACAACTTTCTCTGTCTAGATAATTACGGATCGTCTTCAAATTGTACATAGTGAGGGCGGATGCCCTTGCTTTCATAGATATGTGATACTTGAGATTAAGGAATTCATCCAGAAACACACCAAGTAATTTAATTTTCTCAGACCTACGAATGGGTATGTCACCAATAGAAATAACATTTGCTATACATTTTCTCAATCGGGCCTTACTTCCAAAAATGATAAATTCAGACTTTTCGTCATTCATTTTAAGACGGTTACACTGCATCCAGTCTTTCCCCTTACAAAAATTCCCCACATGATTTCCTACAGGAAATTGGTATGTAGGAAATGTATAGGATTTTGGGCATCTTCCTGTAGGAAATTAAATTTCTTGTAAGAAATTCTTCCCACATAGGAAATGGCTTTCCTACATAGGAAATCACTTCCCACATGGGTCATTCCATTTATATTGTGGGGTGTCTTTTGCATCTCTGTTCATAAATAAACATTTGAGGCTATGAGCATCATGGTGCTGATTGCTGGGGACTTGTGCATAGGCGATAGTGCCATGCCCGTAGTTGAATACATTTTCCAATTGCTGAAACAGGTCAACAATCCTCCACGGAAATATGTGGTATAGGCTTTATGAGAGGATGATAAATGAATATCCAGAACTCCATGATTAATTGCTGCACTCAATGCCTTTGCTCCGATTAAAAGGAACATGGCTAAATTATCTCCAAAACTTTGAAATAGAAGGAAAAAAGAACAAGTTCCCTGTGTCTGTTATGGCCTTTTCAGACAGAGCAATGCAGTTTAAAATAAGCTACAACCAGGTTATTCACTCGTTGATATGTTCAGATAACTGCAGGTATCCCAGCTTCTTATCCAAAAGAAATGTCCAATATCAAGCATGCTGTTTCGATTGCGGTAAAAAAGTTGATTTTCTAACCTCAGTAATCTATTGTTCAACTGAGGTATATCAAGTTTCCAAACCTACTGCTGGAGGTCTATTATTACCACTTCACCGAGCTCCTAGTCCACTTAGGTTGCAAAAAATTTCACAGTTCTTTGAGCAGAATTGTAATGAAAACCCCCTCTATGTGCTCTGCATACTGTGGCTAGGGTTTCTTGACTTGGATTAAAGGTCTTTGCATGGAGTATTAATGTGTGTCAATCATCAAATTGTGTAATTTGGCAAGGAAGGAAATCAATTGCAATATTTTACCGCAACCATTACATCATGAGAATCTGAATATGCCATGACCTGAACTCGTGCATGGATATATCTGTACTGCATAGTCCTAAGCAAATATGTTTCTCAGATTATCCATGAGTGTCCACCATGTAAGCAACAGTAATATTCTGAACATTGCTAGAACCACTTAAAATTATTTGCTCCTTGAAGCCCTGAAGCCTGTTACTGCACTGAAGCAATACACTGTGCTGCTATACTACAACATATGGTCAAGTCCATAGCTTTACACAGCCCAAAACACATACAAAGGACAGATTTGAAAAGCTCTTTGTTGTGACTCGGTAGGCTTTACTGACCAATGACAATGGACTTCCTTTCATGTGCCAATGAATGCAATGGTCAGTGTATTAGGAATACTCTCCAATTCCTACGTAGGAATTGAAATTCCTGTAAGAATTTGACAATTCCTATAGGAAATGGTCTTTCCTACGTAGGAAATAGCAAATTCCTACATAGGAAAATTGAAATTCTTGAAGGAATCTTAAAATTCCTACTGGAAATGGCTTACTTCCTATAGGAAATGTGTTTTTCCTACAGGATTCCTACAAGAAATGTACTGGGAATTTTTGTAAGGGTCACTTTTCCTAGCGACGAAGAGAGTTTTTTAATGGAATCCACTTCAGAAGAAACGTCCCCAGCTCTGAAACTAGTGTTAATGCTGTGGTCATCAGCATAACCAATGAGGGATTGGTCATCAGTGACACAAGTATTCATCGTACTAGAGTAACAAGTGAAATACACTAGGCCATAAATACTGCCTTGAGGTACCGAGAAGTCAAGGTTTAGTGGCACAGAAAACGAATTATTTATACAAACTTTGAACTGCCTATCCGACAAATAAGGTGATATCCAATCTTTTGCAACATCACAAACACTAAAACATCTTTCAAGAATATTCAGTAACAGTTGGTGATTGACTGTGTCAAACGCTGCACTTAGATCCATTGCAATAAATGGAGTTAATAAACTTTTCTCCATGTTGCACAAAATGTCGTTTTGTAATTTTACCAACAAAGTCTCCGTGCTGTGGTTAGCCCTATATGCGCTTTGGTACGAAGGAAGGAGGCCATAACTATCCATGTGTTTTGTAAAACTAATTAGAGAAGCCTTTTCAACCAGTTTAGACGCCGGGAAAGAGAGATTGCTCACCGGACGATATTTCTCTTTTTTTTTTCTTTTTCTTTTTTTTTTTGTGATCGATATTACTTTTTTTTTAAGAAGAGGTTTGACTATGGCCTGTTTCCAGTTAGAATGAAATTTGCCAGTCTCAAGAGATGTATTAATGATTTTGCAGAATATCGGTGCGAATATATCGCTATGCGTTTTAACTAAAGACGACGGTAGAGGATCGAGGGTGCAAGTGGTTGGCTTGACATTTTGAATAAGTTTTAAAACTATTGTAACATCCAAATTAGAGAATGAACCTAGAGCAGGAACGTCGACCTCAGGTGGAATAAATAAAGGATGTTGCTCAAGGTCTCTCCTTAGAACATCTACCTTGTTATAAAAGTAGTTAGCGAAATCGTTGGCTAGTTGGTCATTTGCCACACCTTCTGGTAAAGGGTTAGACTTCTTTGTGCCAGTAATCTTGGCAACATTATCAAAAAGTTGCTGAGTATCATTGCCACTTGACTCAAACGCCCGTAGAATGAAGGCTTTTTTCGACGATTCGACATGGTTTTTATAGGAATCGGGAAGTGAACGAAATAAGGCATGATTTTCCGGGTTTGGGTGTTTCAACCAACGCCTCTCGGCATTTCTAGTCTTAGTTTTTAATTGTGATGCAACATTATCAAACCAAGGAACGCCATGGCGGACAGTTATTTGCTTAGTTACAACAGGTGCATGTTTATTTAGCACCGTCCTGGTTAGATCGTTGTAAGCAGTAACCATGACATCAAGAGATTCAAGTTTTTGGATTTTTTCCATTTCATATTTAAGGTCGGATATAAGACTCTCCTGATCAATTGAATTTAATCTGCGAAACTGAACTTATTTCCGCACTAGTATCGGGCGACTCGTTGATAGAGTAGCTAATATAAACCTATGATCAGAGAGGAAGAAGTCGCTCCTGACATTTGTGATCGAAAAGTCACTGCTTTCCCGAATCAAAATCAAGTCAAGAGTGTTACCAGACACATGGGTTGGACCTTTAACAAACTGATGTAGCGACAATGTATTCAACATATCCAAGAAAGCGATTGTGCTTGGTTCCGAGCCACGATTGATTTGAATATTAAATTCACCCCAAAATATGCATCTATTTGATGTCAAGAAAAGTTCGTTAGCGAAATCTACGAATTCAGATACAAATGAATATACTGATACTGGATGCTGGGCCGAGTATGGAGGCCTATATAAAGCTACAACATCGACCATGAAAGTACCAATTTTAATTTCAAATCCTGCAAATTCAAAGGATAACCGATTTCCCGAATCTGAGAGCGTGACCGAAATAGTGCTTTTGAAGAAGATACCAATTCCACCCCCGTGCGCTCTTTACTTTCTACATTTTTGAAATCAAAACCTTCGGGTTTCAACGTTGCAGTTTCAACAGTGTCAGTGTCCTTCAGCCAGGTTTTGACAATAACGCAAAAGTCTAAGTTCTCCGTCACTACAAAATGGAGGAACTGTTCATATTTGTTCCGAAGAGAACGAGCGTTTATAAGTTCAAAACAACAGCGATCGTTGTTTTAATACCTGGTTTCTGATGGGAGGTAACTGAGGACATCATGATGGACTCGGTTATTGTAATCCCACATAGATCTCCATTTCATAGTTCTTCGCTGTCTAGACTTTTTGCCACGACAACCTCTGGTTTTGTATATCCCATTGGCACGAAGACTTTCAGTCACTTCATAGGATGGATGCTGCGACTTACAGATGAAACGAAAATGGTAAAGATCAGATGCGCTGTAGCGTATAATCCCAAAGCGAGGGGCCGTAGTAATCTGCAGATTTGAAATACCGTGCTGTAACACTGTACTATCTGCATTGGTAACTGTACACGGTATGTACATGGTAAGGCTAGGATAACCAATATGCAAAAGCGAAATGGAGACAATCGTAGTACATACAGCTTTAGCAGAATGGATTTTACAGACATGATAAGACAGGAGATTCAAAATAAAAACAGCTAATGGTAACAGATATGAGTCCAGCATAATGAAGAATCCGGAACAGACGGGATGCACCATTAACATAAGCAAAAGTTTCAAAAATAAAGAGCAAAGAATAACATGCAGCTGCCACACTCAAGCGCCTTCACTTTCCATTAATTAGCTTAAACAGAGTAAGAAAAAAGTATTAATGCAGATATTCTTTTGCCCGTCAGCTTTCAACAATTCTTTTCTACATATAATGTTCCAAATTTGTCAAATATTGTACAAATATATCAAGTTGTAAAAATTTAGCCAGGGAGATCTGACAATTTACAATGTAGATATCGTCCGTAGAATCACACACATTAAAGGGAGTGTTACATGTCAGCAAAATGACCTCTTTTCACTCGGCAGTTTTGGGGCAACGTCTTTTGTTAGGAAAAGTCCGTTGGAATTATTTCAGTATCTTTTACCGAATTCACGGGTCTCAAGATATACCTCTTCAAACTTCGAAAGTTACTGAAAAAAGCTGTTGCTCATGAAAAAGTAATGATGTGAAGTGTTGCCTAGTGTTGAAATTTCTTTTGTTAACCCTATATGAATTATCTATTTATTACACATAAGCTGGTAAATGGTTTTGTTATTGATACTGAAGATTTCGAAGGACACAATTTTAACTTCCGAAATATTACCTTCAGGACAACTGTCTTTGAAATGAAGATTGTTTGTCCCCCCCATGACATCACAAGTTTTGCATATGGAGCTCATTTTCATTAATGATTAAGTGCAAATCAGAAATTGCCCTGTGAAATAATTTTTGATGGACTTTGGTAGAAACTGTAGCTATTTTCATGGTTTTCAATGCTTTTTATATCCAATAACCAGTTTTGTCATTTTCATGTTACACTGCCTTTGAAAAAGCAAATACGAAGAGGTTACAGATGAAGGCTGGCAATTTTTGCAATCTGTGTTGAGTCACAAGAACCACCCCCCCCCCCCCCACCGGTTAACCACGCCTGGACGATTTTCTTTTTTCTTCCTTCTTTTCGCCATCATTTTATATTTCTTGCGAATGCAGGGGGAGAACTTCCCGGCCCCTGTTGTCGCCCGTGGGTCTGAATGTAACGTTTTGATGTTCTTAACTCGTGGTCTAAGTTTTATTTGACCCTAATGCTTATTTTTCAAGTTAACAATAATGTCATTTACCTCAGAATGCGACGAGTGGTGTTCATGACAGGTTAGCAAAAATTGTTACTTTCAACAAAAAAAAAAAAAAAAAACTTAAAGCAAGCAAAACGATGTCATATCCTAACATGCACTTAGTTTGTCTGTAAGCCTCGCAATGCTTTTCTCTTCGAGGTCACTGTTTAATGGAAAAATCACGTAGTATAGTGAAGTAATGTTAAATCCCTCAGAACAGTCGACGGCTTCAACAATATCATGATCTTTGAACTAATTTTTCATTGAGATTTTAATTCAATTTGAAATATCCAGAAGGTACACTTCCGTCCTAATATTAGACTATACTGACATGAAGCAGTTTACCCGCACCCAAAAATGAACAGAATTCAAGAGATGAACATATCGTTCTGAAAAAGTTTCAATAAAAAAGATATCATTTAAAGGTATTTCATGATAAGTATTATTAGACATATGATTATAATACCATAGAAAGGTGTACCTACATATAGCCAATAGGACTTGCTAAGTGGACGGCACTTTACAAAACGTACGGGGTTATATCGTAATTTGGGGGACTCGATCTGTAATTGATTAGGCATTCAAAATATTAAAAGAAACTAATACTTTGCAATGGCAGAAGAAATCCTTTTTGGACTTTTTGTAAATCCTTTAAACGTTTCTTTAAACAAACAAAAACCCCAAAGGGGGTTGTTTGCAACCCCGACCCAACCCCGTGCTGCCCATGTAATTGACTGCATACGTATCATCAGATGATGCTACCGCTTACCTATTTTATTAATTATACAATGAATGCACATGCTGGTTGAAGCATAACCGTACTCTTTTGGGGTTTTACCGCCTTTCGTCAGAAAATGGCCTAACTAAGACAAGTTGCAAAAATACACAGTTTAAATACAAATGTTTTAGAATAACACCTTACACAGACATTTGCCTATATAACTGATAGTTACTGTAAGCAGGTGACCCTCGAAAAAGAGTAAATAAGCAAAAAGGGGGTTAAGGTGATTCTTCGCATGTTTTCATTACCTGGTATAATTTTTTGTAACTTTCACATCTGAAGAAAAAGAAAAATATTTCCACATGACCTTCAAGGGTCAAATCATAAAACAGGACAGTCTACAACACAACTTCGAGTTGGTTTGACTGCTCTTGCTCTTTAAAGGTTTTAGAAACCTAATAGAGCAAAACCTCAAAGTATCTGCGGTCTTTATTATCCCACTCCAAAATGCAAAGATGCTACCTGTCTAATTACAAGACAGAATATCCGTTAAGAACACACACAAAAAAAAATCAAAACTAAAAACAAGGGACTGAATACATAGTATCAGATAATGCCACCGCCTACCAATTTTAACTAAAAAATAAAGATACGAAAGAAAATTTCGCTCTCTATCAAATGATACATTGTGCAGGTCCGTAGGTGATTGCTATTGTTTCCTTATGACTTTTGAAAAATTGTTATTTTAAAGTGTACAAACATTGTGCCTTCCGGCCACGAAAGGCAGTGTCATATTAGGACTACATAATTTACCATGAGCAACTCTTTTGTGTGACCACAATATTGTAAAAAAATGTCACTTTCGAAATGTAAAGTTAAATTTCCTTTCATTTGAGACCAAACACGATAAACTATCTTTAATATTTGAGGTCAATGACCTTTGACCCCCAAAATGCACTTTCCTCACCCCCACCCAAGCTCACTTTTTTGGGGGGAGGCTTAATATTGACACCCATGTCCATCACAATCAGGTGAAATCAGCTTCTTTTAAATGTTTTCACGGATTAAACCTACGTTAGGGATACTATATTGAGGGAATGTAGCTTAACATTTGTTTGCCAAAAGATCCTGTTTGGTCACGAATGTCGGACTGCAGCAACTTCATTTTCCATTATCTCTCCAAATAAATGTTCAATTTGAAGTTTCATTAATAATGTGGATGTAGTTCATTTTAAGATATGAAAGTAGCATTTTTGCTTGAACACTTCCTTGTTTTATTTCATAGGGAAGAAGGCAATATTCATTTCTGAGCTCAAAACAAAGTACCAAGACCAATATGACGCCGTCCAGCCAATCCCTTACATCCGAGATAGACTGTATTGTGTAGATAGGGTATTTGTTGAGGGAGGTATTGAATATTTAGACAAAATAGGAGGGCAAGGGACTTGGGGAAAACTATCTTCATATCATAACATACTAGATGATGCCCGAGTGAAATCAATACGACGCATAATCGAAGGAGAGCCTGGTTATGGTAAATCTACATTGACTCTACAGCTGAGCTATGATTGGTGCAATAAAATCGCGGTATCGTACTTGAAGGACATCGATATAGTAATTCTTTTACGATTACGTCAGTTAGGTGGGGTTACGTCAGTTTATAGAGCAATAAAACAGTTTCTGTTACCCAAAGATTCCAAACTCACAGAAACTGATATTGCCGATATCATTGGTGAGTGTTCTTCAGTGTTAGTAATATTAGATGGCTATGACGAGTATCCAGACCAAGATGGCGATGTTGACTCTGACGTCATCAGTATTATAATGAGGAAAATGTTTCGGCAGTTTGAAGTCATTCTAACAACACGGTCTTCATATTTACCAAAGAAATACCCAGGGATGACGAAACGATTGAAGTTGACAGGATTTGATGATCACGCCCGAAATCAATACATTCGAAAAGCTGTTGTAGGTGATGACGTCAAAGCTGCTGAAAAAATAAAACAAAGACTCAAAAAAACCCCGGTCCTTGGTGACCTTTGCCAGGTCCCTTTGTTCTTTGTGATGTTTGCACACATGAGTCACGAGAGTGAACAATTTCAAAAATTTAATTCTGTAACAAGTTTCTTTCGTTATATGATCTCATGCTTCCATAGTCACATGAAAAATAAAATGGAGGACGATAATGTAAAAAAATATGACTTGTTTGAAACCGAGCATAGAGAACTTGACAATTTAGCTTTTGAAGGATTAAGTCGAAAGGATCAACAAATTGTGTGGAATAAACAATATATGGGCGAAAGGCTTGGGCAGGACTTTTATGATCAGTATGTGCGGATTGGGATTTTAGTTGAAGAAGAGGTCCTTGATATTTCTGATGATTCAAATGCAGTAATAACTGAACACATTCAGTATAAAACTGAGGTTAGATTTTATCACAAACTTTTTTGCGAATGGTACGCAGCACATCATTTGTCGGAGTATGCGTCAAAAGATGATGTGACCTTTGACCCTTGGGAAGGATCAGAACCAGAGTCTGAAATATCTGATTTTGAGGAAAACTCCTTAAATAATGACCAGGAGAAAGATATCGACTACGGAAGTCATTTCGAAAGCCAAGAAGATCATTATCTGAAATATCTAGATCCATTTGACCTTCAATATGTCTACCGCTTTGCATGCGGCTTGAATCGTGTCGCTGCCGGTAAGATTATTGAAAACTTAAAAACCAGGAGAGGAGGAGAAAAATTTACTATTTTATGCATTCTTGAAAAAAGTGGAAAAGTTGAAGATGTGCTGAAAGATGTTAAGTACTTGTGGTCACGGCAAGTTAAAATCAACGAGAGTGACTCCTTACTTCTGCAAAGATCGACAATTCAGCTTCTAGAAATTGCTACAGCTCACGAGGTAAGTTTCAATGAGTATGGAGTTGGCTATGTTTTTTACATGTACCTGGATCTACAGCATATGGTCACCCTCTATAACTAACTACTATAACAATAGACACAATTTCATAAAAGATTTCCCTCACGTTTTTGTAAGGCTGCTCATATACAGCAGACTCTCTACCTATCAAAGAGAGAAACAAGAAAAATTCCTCCAATTTTAAGTACGTTTGCTTGGTACGACTTCCTTTCAACTTAACAAGATGTTCGGGCGATGTATCTAACTTAAATTTGGTTCTGGTTATTTCCTCTACATCACCTTTTCAAGTTATATGCTCTAAGAACGTTGGGCATTTTCTTTGTTGGTGAATTTGATTTTGCTCAGAAGTTGGTTAAATAATTACTCAACGTTTGGTAACGTCGACAAATCACTATAACCAACACTTCTGTCAAATATACTTTATCATTACTGGTTATTATTGGAGTGAATTTTAAGGAATTGTGGGTAAACTCCCCGCTGTCAACAGTAATTTGTTCGTTAAAGTTATAATGCCGAGACGTTGGTGCGATTACTGAGGAGTCCAGGACTAGGTGGCGACGAGACGGGACGGGGGCCATGAGGGGGCATTTCACCCTCAGATTTTTCCTTCCCCCCAAGTTGCCCCCAAAATAAAATTCTTGGAACAGAAGTGGTTGAGGCATATGTGTGTGTGTTTGTGCTGGGGTGGGGTTGGGAGTGCATTGGCGCCTGGTTGAACGTGCAATTGATACTGACAAAAAGTTTGCCTACATGCCCTTTAAGTAGGCCTACATCCTTCGGGATTAGGTCAGGAGGTCAGGGTTTCCAATCTACATGTGGTACGCATATCACTAATGATACAAAGTTGCCCTGTCTTGGCAGTACGCGGCATGGCATGATAGTGTGCTTGATTTATTTTTTCTATTGTTTCTTATTCTCCCTTATGCATCCATTAACAACCGTATTTCTGTAGGCTGCACGCCAACTGATGATTGCGTTCTGCTTAGATGGTGTCACTAAAGCTCAACACTAGTTCAGCACTTTGCCCATCCCCCACCTCCTCCAAATGAAAAAGTCTGATTAAGCCACTGAAAAGTATTGTGGTACTCAGTGGTACCGCGCAATTGCGAAATGATACTACCAAAGAAAAAAGTTGTTAACCTTGGAGTTAGATCATCCGAAAAAAAAATTAATATACGTCTCCTGGGACTTAATTTTTTCACCCGGAGGTATGCTTAAACCTCAGCGCTTTGCCCCCTGAGCCCCCACAGGGCCCCCACTTTTCCCCTGGACCCCACCTCAAGACATCGCGCTTCGCGCTTGATTTCGCGCTTGATTTCGCGCTCAGAGCGAAAATCTTTGCCCCCCCCCCCCCCTCCCGGCATTTTCCTTTTCCCTCAGTTTGACCTCTAATATTTGACATTCTGGCGCCGCCGCTTTTTGGTCTTTAACCAACATTTAAGTCAGATATTCTTGAGCAAAATTTAATCAAAGCAATGGCATAAAGTCACCCCAATTTCGGGTTATACCCCAAAACTTAGCTGTTAAATTTTAAGGTATGTTAATTACAAGAGTACGTGGGTAAACACGTCAAGACAGCAGGGCCAAGTTTATACGAATATTGAGTTTTCGTTTACATTGAACACTTCCTGGACTGTTAAAGTCTTCTGCCGTATCTGTGCCTTGATAAAAGCTAAATATTATGATGAAACAGCATGTAACAACGAGATAAACTTTATTCCACATTAGAGACAAAAAAGCAGTTTAAACTGGAATAATTCGTTGGATTTAAAATGTTTCAAACAGTGGCAAAGCCAAGGGGTGGTTTGGCGGTTGAACCCCCCTCCTTATAACCCAACCTTGAAATGAAAAAAAAAAAAAAACACCTAAAGTAAGGATTTTTTCACTCTTCCCTAAGAGTTTTCCCTCATGCCGTGCCTCAATCCCTCTCTCCATGACGCAATCCTAGCTTCGCAACTGGACTTTCAAATAACAAATATAGTAACAAAGAGACATACTTTCTGTTGGAAAAGTATCAGAAAATGCAGAGATTAAACTAACATGAGCTTTGGATAATTTCAAAGAACTTTTCAAAACTATAAAAGTATAGGCGTAGGAAGCGGGGGTAGGGGCTGCGGGGCGACAGCCTCCACTGAAATATGAGGGGGCGGAAGAATGCTTCCGCCTCCACACTTCACGGGTCAGAAAACCCCTTTTTTATTTGTGAGTTTTCTGAACTCTTCTTTCTCATGAAATTCCGGGTTCTCTTCAATACCAGCGCCAATTTGTAATTCATTGTTTCAAAAAAGCAAAATTTTTCTCGCGCCTCAACGTGCAATTCCTGATGCATAATTGCTGTCTCATGAATCAATTTGATGATCGTTTCAACCTCTGGAAATGAAATAAAATGAAATTTGCCATTTGTGACACCAGATCTTCAACTGACACCGGCAACTTTAGTGCTATTTGTAGAAATTTTCTTACATAAAATTTCAAGTTTTCTCCAATTTAAAGCTCAGACTCTTGACTTTAAAATAGTTTGTTTAAAATAAACAGCAAAGTTTCGGAAACTTAAAATTTTATTTGAGAGCTCCTGCTCGTAGATCTTTAAGAAAACATTATATAGCAATGATATTCAGTCGAGCACCGTGCAATCATTGTAAGATTTGCCAACAAAGGACGTGCATAATCTTCGATCAGTAATCCGCCAACCTTTCAAATTTCCCTCTACAAGAAACCCAGAATCCCAAAATGTCTGCAATACAAGCTCCATAGCCACAAATGTTTGTTTCAAAAGTTAAAATTTCGACGCGCCGCGCGACGCAAATTACGTGCCTAATACAGTAGCGTTTACACTTCAAAGAAAACTCGGACAATTGGGGTGCTTGACCGCTTCCCCTGAAGAAGTCTTTGTATCTCCCTCCTGCTTAGCTACTACCTACAAACATGAGAAGTGTCATTTTCGACCGTCTGAGGGACCCGATTTTTTAAAATTTCTCAACGCTCAGCGCCAACTGACTGTGGCGCTCCGCATAAATAGTCTTTCTGGCAAAACTTCAGTCAGGGAGTCATTTACCTAGCGTAAGTGCCCTCATATATACCTTTCACCAGTTACCTTTCAACCCTGTCAGTTGAATAGTCTATGAGTAGATGGGTTCTTCAGTAACTGGAAGAATTAAAATGTTATCGATGTTCCTCAGTATCCAGAGGGCATAGACATTCTGGAATTGTTGTCTACTGTGGCATGGCTGAAAAAAAAAACGAATTCTACCTTCTTTAGTGCCCAGTTTCATTTGAAAAAATGTTTCTAACATACACAGAAATAGCATACAAAAATGTAACTTTTGCTCAATGGGGTAAGGTGAGGTGCAAAATCCAAAAATTGCCCCCCCCCCCCCCTTCCACTTTCAGATTGTTTCCTACGCCACTGTATACAGGTATTTATATTGGGAGATTAAATTTAAATGTAATTTACTTTTAAATAATTGCGTTCGTTCACAGTTAATTCATTTGGGGGGGAATGTCCCCATGTTAATTGAAATTAACAATTTCTTGTCAACAATAGCTCAAAGTAACTCTTGAGTGACTTGCAAGCGAGAAGAAATGATGCCATTTCTGGGTGTCTGTGGAGTTACTATTTTGAAAGTTTTTTTGTGCGTTCCACGACAAATAATGGTCTTTCGGGTAGCATAATGCATGTTATGGCTTCATCAAAAGAAAAAGTCTCCCATTTTAAGATGTACATGAGCCACAGTCTTAATCCATCTACCGTATTACGGAAGGAGCTTATCCAGTCTGCCGTGGCGTTAGGGGGCGGTGGATTTAACTTATTAGTATATGCTTTTAGACTGAATAGAAAGGCTAAACTTCCATCAAGTTCATTTCTAAGTAAGGAGACTATATTGTTATCAATATAAATCAGAATGCTCCCTCCTTCCTGACAGACTTATCTCATGGTCAAAATAATTTTCATTTAAGAAAGACTTAGTAATTACAAAAATGTTGACTTGAGTGTTTTCATGTACTAGTAAGCTTCCAAGTTGATCCATCTTAGGATATTACTCATTTATATTAATAAAAGCTATGTACAGTCCCTTTCTACCTTCTTTATTAAGATTGCAGAAGTTACATTGGCTTTTAACAATGAAGTCCCCTTTGAACACTTGTCTGCACTCTCATCCTGGCAAGATTCCTAATGGAATAGGCAAATTTTTTCTTTGCGTTCTTTCGCCCTTACGATCTGCATTCAACCAGGAAATCATACCTGCAACTGTGTGTTGTGTGGTTTCGCCTCCCACAGTTATAACACCCCTAGTTGAGTTAGGAGGAAAAATTGACCACGACGACTCTGATATTCAGAAAGAAATCCCGTTTGCGAATCCGTAGTTGCAAATGAACAAGGTTTACGTCAGTTTACGTTGGTCTTAAACACCGTAAACTGGTAACTTATAGTGAATACGCATTTACAACAAATTTACGTGCGTCTTACGCATAAAAACTGGAATACCGTGGTTCCGAACTGTTTAAGTTATATTAAATGTAGTAAACAGGGAGTGATTTTATTTTGTCTTAAAGGCATGTTCTGGTGAGTTTTTGCTTCTGTCTTGTAAAAAAAAAATATTGCACATCATATCCTTCAAACCCTATTGAAATACCATTTTTCTAACCCAAGATATCTCACTTCTAAGTTTGGTCATTTTAGTTAAAAAATACATCTGTTTTTCAACAAAGCCACAAAAAGTTATGTAATGTGGGCACATTGCTTCAAATTCCTTTTGTTTTTCTTTATAATTGAAGGTCCTGTTTGTCTTGGAAATTTGATACTGTTGGAATATTTGGATATCTTTTCCTGTAGATCAAGCATTACCCTTCACCATAAGTAGGGTCAGTACAACCAACAACATTGCTTAATATTGCCTGCAGCAGCATCATAATAACAAACAAATTGAATGCAATGTTAAATTAATGTGCCACGATTACATCACAGATTTCTCATGATGCCGCAAATCCCAAGAAAATTTGCACTACTCAAAAAATTTGTATCTTCCGAACGCTATAAGCTATAGAGATGTTTTAACCTTCTGAAAGAGAAATTTTTTCTGCTTATTTTGAAGTTAACTAATTTTGTCCCCAGAATATGCCTTTAAAGACACGCTTTTTGGTGTGAAAAAAACACTTTTTCAAACATTAAGTTTGCTGTAACAAGCTGTTTACAAATTGAGGGCGACCTTACAAAACGTTATAATCTATTACTTCAAAATTACACGAGGTTAGCGCTATTACATAGATTCCGTTGTGTTTAAGTCACCTTAAACGTCGAGATGGTTTCCGTAAACAAGGTGTTTACAAATGGAGGTCGACCTTACAAAACGTTATATTCTATTATCACATTTACACCTTGAATACGTCAAACTTACACAACGTAAGCGCTATTACATAGATCTCGTTGTGTCTAAGTCACCTAGACGTCGTTCTCTCGTCACAAAACCAATTTAATAAGCTAAACCACTCTTCCAATCGTTTAAGTTGCCGTGAAACTAGGTGTTTATATATTTAGGGCGACCTTACATATCTTGTACCGAAACGTTTACACCTTTAATACGGTACATGAAACTTACACAACGTAAGCGCTATTTCATACATTTCGTTGCGTTTAAGTCTGCGTAAACGATGTTAACTCGTATCTGATTAAACCCTGACTGAATTATTTTTCTACACCTTAAAGTTGCCGTGAAACAAGGTTTTTATATATTAAGGTGACATTATACATCGTAATTTTGTATCGTCGTGTTTACATCTAGAGTGAGTCGAAATTACACAACGTAAACGGTACTCCATAGATTTCCTTGCATTTAAGTCACTGTCAATAAATCGACACCAACCTGCCGGATATTCCTAGAGATAGAATCTTTTTGTTAAAGTTTAAGTTGAAGTTAAACAATGTGTGAATAAGTTAAAGACCCACACTCTAAAATTAAAATTGTGACATTTCTTTCTTTAAAGGAGTGAAAGTTTAATGCTCCCTCCAAGAGAGTGGAAATTCACTCCAGGAAAAGTAAATTTCACTCCAACAGAACGAAGTTTCACTCTTGTGAAACTTCGTTCCCTGTGTGCTGACACCCGTAAAAGATTGAATTTTCAGTCTTGGAGTAAACATTACCACATGAATTGACACTCAAGAGAAGTGAATTCGCACTTTTCCAACT
Source organism: Holothuria scabra (assembly GCA_037179385.1). Taxonomy (NCBI): domain Eukaryota; kingdom Metazoa; phylum Echinodermata; class Holothuroidea; order Aspidochirotida; family Holothuriidae; genus Holothuria; species Holothuria scabra. The sequence continues at coordinate 16,479,376 of CM074179.1, forward strand.
CTATTAAAAAGCCTATATAGCCCTTGCTTGTTTTCAGGGTGTAATAGCTACTGTGAATTGTGCCATTGAAGATACAATCGGATTGCGCTTATAATTCCTTAGACATTTCAGTTATCATTCCCAGCACTTTCTGCGACTTTTCCATTTTCTTTAACAATCTTATCAGTTTTGGAGGAGAACGCAGTTTCAGGATTGTATCCCTTTTAACGTCACCCTCCCTGTTATACTTCTTTCTTCTTCACCGACTGTGTTTGAACTGTCTACAAAGTTTACCCACTCAAATGCCTTTTTACTGTAGTCGATTGATTTGAAAATTATACATACACTCATAGTTATTCATGTTGCCATATCCCAACACACTGAAGACAAACTGACCACCCGTTGAGCAGGCCTACTAGGAAATCCCACACAAGCTCTGCATGAAAATTCTCCGTCACCAGCAGGGTTAACATGCTGGATTCCTTTCAGTCAAACATTAAAGGCCAAGCATTTGTTAGCATCCAGAAAAATCGTCAAAGCATAAAATTTTTATTAAATGCCCACAAAATTTCATTCTGCAGTTTTTCCGTTTATGAAAAACTCTATTCCTGGGATTCGTAACTATGATCATGATTAGACTAGTTGTTGGCTACCTGGTATTTGGGTGACAGGGTGTTTTTTCTGGGGTGGGGATTTTCGACTAGGAAAAAAAATCGACCAGGACAGGTGTATTAGTTGGTAGGTTTGAGAAAGGTTTACTTCATTTCTATTGAATTGTTTTTTTCTTAGGGAGTGACACTTCTCGATAAGGGTCTCTACGTACACTCCCTATCGCACAACTTTTTTACTTATATGTTATCATTATGTGTAAATTTGGGGCTGTGATAAACCAAAAAAATGAAATGAAATGTATAAAACAAAGTCAAACAAAGCAGACTCCACTCCTGTAATTGCACTGACCCCGATACACACCTGTCTTTATTGTGTTACGACTGCAAAGTCCTCCTATGAATAATGCTTCATTCCACGGATAAAGGATTTCATAAAGATTGTCATTGCACAGCGCTATAATCTTTACGATGTCCAGTTAGGTTGACAACTTACACCATTATCCAAAGAGCAATTGCAAAGGACTGTGGGACAGATTTTGGCGCGCGTCGTGTTTGGCAATGTCATTTTACCCTGGAGGAAGCACAGCAAAACGCACAGTCTACAATTGCCCTTATGCCACTACGGTTTATGTCGTTCTGTGCTTGCACTTTGCAAGGAGCATGCGCTTGTTTGCAAATCTCACGTGCGAGCAAAGCAGAGCTAGTAAGGTGGAACAGTCAGATTTCCCAGTTATACTATATAAATCACTGCCAGTACGGTGCCCAGTGAGCGATATCCCGCGGTTCGCCGGCGGCCGTCGCCTTTCGATTGCTAGTGAATTCGTGGTTGGCCGCTGATAGAACGTCGAAGGACTATCGGAGAAACCTAACATTTGCCCGAATGACCTCTGAAGTGGCCTACGGCAGCCTCCTTTCGGAGCTGACCAAATTTGCTGACAGGATGGCATCCTCGCCGCTTCTGCACAACGTCCTTTAGTCAACTTCTGTACGGTACAGGCCTGTCTATATTTCAATGGTTAATTGACGTCGAATGGACAGGCAATAAGCTGATAAGCCGAGAGTATGAAAAATTTGGGAACGTAAATAATATTTACGTACGTACAAGTTTCAATGTGGAACCGACTGCCATTCTACCAGTCAATCAAGGGACTTCACAAAGTATTAATTTAAATTTAACCTCACGTCACTTTCTTTTAAAACTGAAGAATAATTATCACAAACCCGTTACCTATGGGAAAATTTGGGTGCCAGCTTCCGTTCCTTCAGTCCTTAGCGAAGTTGATGAAAGTGTCCCCCGAGGTTGTTTTTCACCTCCTACTTGCCACTGATGCAAGTCGTTTAACTGGTCTACATTGTATCACGTTTCATTTCTGTATTGTCAAATTTCTCTAATTTAATACAAATTTCACTTTCCTTAATTTAATATCGAAAACTACAAAGAGAATTGCGGTTTTCGTCTCTGTTTTTAACGCATGAAAATTTCGCTCCAAATAATGTTTTTTTTTACAGCCAGACTGTAATCATGAAAAAACATTAAGGGTTTGTTTTTTCTTTACAGTTTTTGCATGTAAATTAGTTTACAAAAGTTTACTGTAAAATCGAATTACAGAATTGTTCTGTTTTGTTTACCTTAATTTTATGTGAATTTACAACCTACTGTTTTCATTCCCGACGTTTTAATATTTATTATAATATCGCTTTTTTACCTTTCATATGTTATTACGTAACATACACTTCACCATTACGTAGATCAGGTATTTCCTTATCAACGTAATGTGTCGTTACGAAGTTGTTTTCAATCAAAACACATTGAGGATGCTTTGTTGTCATATTGTTGTCAAGTAAACTGCTATCTCTAGGAACTTTGTAATTGGAAAGTCACATTTTTTGTACAATATAATAATTGTTTTTAAAATAAATATGACAAAGAATGGAAATACATTGGTTGCAAACATTTCCAGACAAGATAAACAATAAGTTTATCACTTCCTGATTAAAAAACGCCAAAGAAGATATTATTCCAAGCAACAGCAATCATTTTGTTAGGAAAATGCCTACAAAATAAGCTCCACCCATTTATGCAAAATGAGATTTACGTCATAAAGTGGTAAATTTACAGACTCTTTCAAGTAAATTTGTGAAACGTTTTTAATTTGCTCCGATCAAGTGCATGAGCGCCTGTGGCGATGAGTTGACATCAGTATACCAATTGTCAGTGCTCTGAAATTAGGGCCTTACAATTTCTTTTTACTTGAACATGTGTGACAAAACACCAGTTGTATGATATTTATAACTAAGAACGTAATAACTAAGTATGCTTTTATAATAAATATAAGTTAATTTTCAAATAGGGCCATAAATTTGCCAATTTTTTTTTTTAAACTGAAACTTCGCAGAACGATGGATGTTATATATTGAAAATTTTCTGGCTATTTCTTATTTGTTTGTTTGGGCTTATTTTTGTTTCTTTTTCAGCTTAAAAACAAAATGAATGTTTGTTAAATGACAGTATATTTATGTGAAATCAGAAAAATACAAAATACTGTTAAAATTTCTGTAAATTTACAGAAAAAGTTTTACAAAGCAGTAAAATTTGGTTAAAAAAGCAGACAGAAATGGTTTTTCAAATAAACAGAAAATACATGTTAAACAACCTTTTTTTATTGTAGCAATACAAAGTGTCTGTAAAGATACAGAAAATCTCTATTAAAAGTAAAATACAAAAAGTTTAAGTTAAAAAAAGTCTGTAAATTTACAGAAATTTTTAACAGGGTAACAAGCCAAAGGTAAGGGGCTATATCTTCGACCCCTAAAATTTCAACTGAGTTTCTATCATGTGATTAAGGTTATATTATTATTTTTTGTATACATTTTACTCACTGGTCCCCTCCCCTTCTCAATCAACCCGCCCATACCCCCTACTGCTTTAACCCATTACCTGTAACATCTTGAAGTTATTTTGAGAACGATCATGACTGATTGGGTCTTCAATGTAAGTCAGGAAGGATAAGAAAATTCTTAATTTGTCCTTGCCATGAGTCAAGAAATAACAATAGCCTGCAGACAGGCACGTAACTTTTATTGTAAAACTTGTACACTAAATAAAGGCGACACTTGAAATTAAATGTACTACCCGCTTGGGTTCCTGTGTAAATGAGGTGTCGCGTTGACACAGTGCTGAAGCTTTTCAAACAATAGAATTCGACATCAATTAACATTGTAAGGTACTGCAGTAGTCTTATCACACCGGTCTGCTGGTTTGACAGACACGGTTATTACGAGACATCAAGTTAACTAAACCGATTGAAGCCAACTGCAAGGCAAGATTCTGAAAAAGAGGGGGTAGGGGCGGATTGAGTAGCCTAACTGGCGGAAGAACTGGGCTAGAGGGTAAAACTATCAGGACGCAGAGCAACCGTGTAGTTGTGTCAAGGTCAAACCAGCTTTAACCTAAGCACAGTCGTCGATTTGATTTTTTAATGGGGCGGGGGGGGGATCTGGCCTCAATTTTTCTCCTGTCCTTGGAAGATGTCCACAGCGGTGTAGCTAGACGTTTTTGCGGGAAGGTGGGGAAGGGTGGGCTAGCATCGAAATTTAACGATTGTTTTTAAGTATGAACACCACTGTCGGCCTACTAAGGACATAACTTTGCGACGCGTGAAGCTCGCTGAAATTTTTGCTTAGGAACTGCAATTTGTGGCGCGCGAATTTAAGGGCGTTGACATTTTTTCCCTTTTTTAAAATATTCGAAAATATGGAGTTTCGCAGAAAAGTGGGCATTTTGGGTTTCCTGTAAGGAAATAAGAAAATTTGGGGGATTACTGAAGAATGCATTTCCTATCTGCAAATCAGAGATTGAGCAGGGGCCAATAGATCGTTGTTGCTAAATAATTTTATTCAATGCCTGCGAAACGAGGCTCTCCGACGACTTTTTACGAGTGAAGGGCTATGGAGAAAATTTGGAATCTTATGAAAGAAAATTTATTAAAAATAGCACTCTAGTTATCGGTGTCACTTGATGATATTGTGTCACAAATAGCAAATTTCAAATTTTGTCACTTCCAGAGCTCGGAAAAGTTAACCAAACTGACGGTATGAACGAGCACTTCTGCTTAGGAATTGCAATCTCTGGCGGGCGAAGGGCGCGGAAAATTTCACCTTTTCGAAACAATGTAGTGACGAATATGGAACTTTTATCAGAGAGAATTCGGAATTTCATGAGTTGTCAAAACCACACGGTAGACTGGGCTGGTTTCCCAAATGGCAAATTTCCGATTTCTTCATTTTTTAGAACCACATACCCCTGTTGCTACGCCGTTGGGTGTCAAAGAGAGGGGGGGGGGCTGATGAAAAATGGTGCTAAATGTTTCGATATTTTGAGGTACTAAGAAACTTTAAAGATTTCAAAACATGGTCTTGAAATTGTTGGTAATTTCTTCAACGGACTGCGGTCATTGTGAATTTAAATACCGGGTGTAATCTACAAGTAATAAGGATCACAACAAAAATTGGGATAGTTTATGAAGGATTTGTGCAAAAGTTGTAATAGTAAAGAATCATTTGTAATAAAAGAAGGTAAAATTAATCCATGAATAAATGATCAGAACCACACTTCAATCCACTGTGTGGAAATAAGAGATCGCGGGAGAGGAGACACTGGCGCTACTGAGACACCGTTGCATAGGCCTATACCTGTGTAGGATTGTTGATAGAAAAAAAAACATTAAAATATGTCATTTTGAACACCTCATCGTACACTATCTGCAGAAAGAGGATGGAGGAGTACATCTAATTACAGATTGAATTCTCTTATCTAGCAAACGTCAGTGTGATTTACTTCTCTAATGAGGGTCTGAATACGAAAGGTCGAATCGTTATACGAATGTGTGATGTTCGCGTGTCGAAAGTTTTCTTTTTAATTAGCAAATCACTTATTTTTGTAAAAAAGTTGCATTCAGACTGTGCACCGAGACATTTGCAGTTTCCTTAAAATGTGCTGGCCAATTTTACCCCGCCAGACTGGTCGTTCACTAAATATTACAAATTCCATGTAGGCTAAACATAGTAAGAGCGGTTCCTCTTCTTCAATTTTCTAAATGTTTTGTTTCTTCAACTCACGACACCTACTGGCCTATGTACATGAACAACCGATATAATCATAGAGACCGATGAATAATGTTAATCTAGGCTCTTGGTTGATATGCAAATGAAAAAAGAACATCAGTGAGACTGCAAGCGCGGGGAACGCGCGAAAAATTTTGGGCATTTACAAAGTAAACATGTGGACGATCGGTCCTTAAAAGTTTTAATGTTTTCCTGTTGTAAGTATGTAAACAAATAAATAAATAAGAGTTGTAACGATGAAAATAAAGACAAGAAGATAGGAAGACACAATGCTATTTCTGTTAAAATGTTTTTTTTTTAATAAATATTTTGTTGTAAAAATCAGTGAACGATTTCCTCAATACAGTTATTCAATTCATGAGACAATCTTGTAATCATGGTCAATTCAGTGAAGGTATACAGTATGTGAAAAATAATTTTGTGAACTTATTACTCTATGAGATCATACAAAATTAATATTTTGCCAGTTTGTAGGAGCAAATGAAAAATTGGAATGGCAAGTGGATCTCAGTGACCGCCTGACCTACTTGGCAAGTGAGTTTAAAAGTTAATGTAGAGACCTGGGCCCATCATTCATCTACCCCCGTAGGTGGTCGGGGAGGGGGGAGTCACCGGTAGTCGATTGAAATCTCTCAGATGCCATCTCACACCGAGTGATGCTATCCAGACGAGGAGGGAAATTGACCTATTTTGGTGGAAATAGTCTTGGTTGGCGGAGTCGTTCACGCCGATTCAGCAAAATGTAAATAGTTGAAGGTCTGCATTTATTTTGATGGGAATAACCTGTCAATTTAAGTAACTCATTATTGATATCAGCCTTTCGTATACTCTACAGTCGCCAGTAAATCCATCACTTATCCCCAACCCATCTTCTCGTGGATTTCACACCTTAGCTTGTTTGTACTTCCAGATATTTTTTTTTTTTTTTTTTTTTTTTTTTTTTTATAAAAGTGGTTGATTTAGACTTCACGGTTGAATGAGATTGGATGTGGTAAATAAAATTAAGTGATAGAATAGCAGTAAAATTGAGGAAGGAATTGCTAAAAGGGCATTTCGTCGTAAAGAAAATGAAATTTTCACTACTACATTAATCAAGGGGACAAAAAATACAAACCGCTCGATTGGAAATCTTACTTCAAACTACAAACTTCACAGTTTTTTAAACAAGTGTTCTGCGTTGTAGGTGGTATTTGGTTGCGTTTTGGTCCAGTTTGGTTCAGGTTTTTGGGTTTCTCAGTGTCTGTTTCTATGTAATAAAAAGGTCACCGGTGCTCCATCAACTGTTGGAGAGCAAACTTGTTTAGTCTTCCCTTAGGTAGGATTTTTTTATTTACAAGCGTATGGCAAACAACTTCTTTTCCTATGTAATTGTTCTGACCGGGATGTCTTAAAAATTCCAAATGCTTTTATTCAACATGTTGATTCTGCCCGGTGTAAGACCTTCTTCTATATTGCAAATAATAACTATAGTAGTCAAATCTTGTGGAACAATTCTCATATTCGTGTTGCCGACCGTACCGTGTTTTATCCTAATCTTTATGACAAAGGCGTCAAGTATGTAAGAGATCTTTTTGACGAGCACGGAAACGCTCTCTCTTTTGACAGTTTAAAAACTTAGTATAATTTAGCACCTTTCCCTTTTACTAGGTACATAGGCATTTTAAATGGCATTCCCTCTCAATGGAGGCAATAGAATTTAGATATTGATGATACCCCTAATGAAATTATTTTATGGTACAGAAAAGTCCTGAATTCCCCTTCCGTTTCTCAAGGTATTTCCTCAAATTATTTATAGAAGACTGCTAAGGTACCACCCTCTAGGAAAGAGTGGGAGGATAGTTTTAGTGAAATTAGTAACGAGAACTAGAAGCAGATCTACAAAGCGCCCTGGTGAAGTGCCAATGAGGAAAGGATTATTTATTTTCAGTTTAAATTCATTCATCGCATTGTCCCCACTAATAGGCATCTTAACTTAATGGGAGTATTAGATTCTCCTCTATGCACGTTTGGTAAAATCCATGACGAGTCATTATGCACTTATTTTGGGATTGCCCTTGCACATCTTCATTTATTTCAAATACTGAAAATAGACTACTGAATATGCAATTCTTCTTTTCAAAAAAGACCTTTTCTTTGGTTACACACATGACATTACTCATCCATATAATTTTTAATTTTCAATATGAAGTATTTCATTTATGATTGCAAAAGGAGAGAGAGTAAGCCAATGACTGATGATTTCTTCTTAAAATTTAAGTTTGCCTTATCCGTCGAGAAGTATATTTTCTCAAAGAAGGAGAGTGCCCACAACAAAGGGAAAGTTAGTTTCACACAACTCTACGAAGTCTTTTCAATTTCTCCTAAACTTTTCGTTGATTAAGACCCCTCGCTTTATTAATTTGTACATTTTTCTGTAAAATACCCGTGTTAGCAACAGTATGCAAATCTTTCTACGTAATTTTCAAGTGCTTATTTTGTCAATCATGTTAATATATATATATTTAGACAAGAAAGTTGAAATAAAAGAAGGAAAAAAAAAAAAAGAAAAAGGAAGAATTTTTTAAGTACAAGTACAATTATAATCTAACTATGAAAATCCAATAAAACACAAATCACTGTTAGCAGTGGCGTAGCTATGATACTTTCCAGAGGGGGCAAAAGTATGAATTTCCCCAAAACTTTTCTCGGTCAATGTGTATGTATTTCATATAAAATATGCAAATTTTCAAGTGTAACAACATTACCAGGTAATTGTGTGGTATTACCTGTATTTTAATCTTAAAGCATAATATAGAACGATTAGAAAAAACAGCTTTTAGAATATCTATTTTGATCAACACTATCTGGTTTATTTGAATGTACCAACGCAGTGGCGTATCCAGTGTTTCTCTGCGGCGGCGGGGGGGTTATGCAGTATTTTGAGTGACTGTCAGCCTGGGGAGGGATTAAAGGGGTACTTAATTTTGGCGTTTTCAAGGAGACTAGACGCAGAATGGTGCGAGATTTTCGACTTTGACAGAAACAGTGTTAAAAGTTGAATGGTGGAGGTTCATGTGGATAAAACTGAAATTTTTGTGTCTTTACATGTATTCTTTTACCATTTACGCTACCCTACGAAGTAAAACGTCATCAAACGTGCATACTTTTGGGGTCAAAATTAAGGGCACCGATCGGTGTAGGCGAAAGGGGCATTTTTAATTTGCGGTTTTTTGGCCACAAAACGTATTTTGCCACAAAGATTATCGAAGCGGAGCGCCACCATTGGTTGACGCGGAGCGCACAGAAAATTTCGAAAAATCAGACCCCTCAGATGGCCGGAAATAACATTTTCCAGACTTATACGAAGAATCTAACGCATCGGTATTTTTTGTCGTATATTTTGAAGTGAGCAATAAAATGCTCACTTCAAAATATGTTCGCAAACGGCAAAGTGATCAGAGAGTTAAGAGAGAGAGACTGAGCGCCACCATTAGTTGGCGCGGAGCGTGGGGAGAATCTCGAAAAATCAGACTCCTCAGATGGTTAAAAATTGTGTATTTATGCCTGTAAAGAGAAAATAAACGAGCTCTTTCTATTTTTAACTTTTGTTTGCAATACGAAAAAAATCAGGACATGCTAAGTGATCAGAAAATTACCACACAAAATGTACGAACTATCACTATTAGGCCTATATGAAATGGTCTTGCTTCTTTTCGGGAAGGTATACAACGAATTGAAAATATGCTAATGCCTCTCTATTGTGATTCTTGGCTAAACTGGAAACTGGAAAAAAGGCCGTGGCCAGCTAGGTTGGACACTGGGCCATAAAACTCTATTTAACCAACTTGGTTAAATTAAAGATCAGCTGAATTGATGAAATTGTCTGTGACTGATCGAACTCCCATCTGTTGACGATTGTACCCCTAACATCTCTTGCGTGATAAGCGGCAAACTATTTCTTACCGCATCTGAGCACCCTCCTCTCCACTGTCTCCGTATTGTCTATGCCGGCCGGGGAAGGAGTCTATGGAGTGGGACCTCCATTTTAAAAATGTTTAAATTACGGGCAATCGGTGCCACCAGTGGGATACAGAGGCTACCTATTTTTAAGTTAAAATTGGAAATTGGCAGATTTTGCCTATATGTAGGAATTAAAAAACTGGCATTTTACTGAAGGGTCCTGCAGAGACAACCCTTCCCCCTTTGAAAACTTGAAAAATTGGGTGTCCTTACATTCAGTCTGGTGCAACATGTGCCATCTGTGTTACTAGAGTATGGCTTTGTATTTTTAAAAGAAAAAAACATGGCATCCGTGAGGCGAGGCATGGCCAAATACCCCCCCCCCCCCTTCGTACGCTACTGAAAGGAGGCCTACTAGTGGCTCGATCACACAGGATATGCTGTTAGAAGAGCATTCTGTTAAGTGTAGAAGGCTAAATTCACCTAGTAAGTTCTAGCCTAGGACATGGTATTCATGGACCCGTTTATTGCTACACCCCGAGTGAGCAGAAAGCTATTTTCCCGAACTGGTATGGAAGCATCCAAGGATTTAGTTGCGAAGCTGCCCTTAAAGCTTTTTTTTTTTGGTATTGTTCTGTTTTTTCGTAGCGATGATCGGCTGAAAGAAAAGACTTCGTCTGTTCCGCGGGCTACCAAGGGTTAGGCAAAGTAACAAAATCTAAGTATGTCCATGGATCCCGTTCATTCTAACGTTATGTTTATCTTAAGCCACGGATTGTTTCAGCCCCATCCATGTTATGTTCCCAGAGTAAAATCGGTATAGTTTAAATCCCTGCCGCTACTAGCTTGTAGGACAATATAACCTCAGGGGTCTACGTTAGTGACTTGTCAGTTTTCATATCCTTTCACTGAATTCCCATATTGTACAACGCAGAGACTCTGTACAAGGTGATCATATTATCAAGTTCGGGTTTACAGCCTTTCAGTGTTAGTTGTACTGTAACAGCTTCCTGTGCACTGGAATGCACTGATCATAACACCCGCGCGTATGCAAGAGAACATTCAATCTGCTGCGTGGAAAGGGCATTTCTGTGGAACGCGAGTCGGGCCGGTCCATGCGACACTGGATCTGGGTTTATTTGTTGCATGAAAAACGAATAATGTATGAGAAATGTCTCACAATTTCTTATTCTAACAAACATTTTGAGAAATGGAAAAGGGCATATCATTATTTTTGAAATTTCCCCAGTTTCATCAAATTTTCCCAAATTATTTTCCGGTTGGTGCAACTTCCCCCTGCCCCTACAGTATCAACACCACTGATTTTTAGATAAAACTGTTGGGTTAAATGGTTGTGAAAAAATATTTGTTGGACAATGTCGTTACCCAACAACAATGGTCACATTTGTGCACAGAATCGGTCACGTGGCCTAACGGGGGTCCATCACCTTTAATCTTTAAATTTCCTTCCTATCCTGTTCCATGGATGGTTGTACACTACGGTTGGACAAGAAAAACAGTATACCTTGCCTGACAGTTTTCAGAGTGTGTTAACTAAATTGCCAATATTTTCAGAGATACGGTGTAAGACTTTTGTAAATTGATTGAAATAGATTAATCGATTACGATGACTAATGGCACGAACCAAGGCCGCGAACAGGTCCGTGCCCAAAGAGAGAAGGGACCTAGCCATGCACTGCTATTGTACTTTGTGTTCAGCATAAAGAATGGGGTGGGGAAAACAAGCAAGGGAGACACGACTGGAAAAACGGACGTGATTTTCTAAATTGTTTAGAAACTGAGCCGTAAATCTTCATCATTCGAAGTAACTTATAAACCAAGGAGACGGGGGAGTGGGTGACCGTGGGAAGTGATGTTTCTTAAGCTTACTTGTAACTAATACCAGACTGGGAATAAATGAAACGGATGGGTCGGGATATCTCCCATACTATTAGATAGGCTATTGGAATCTTCTAAGGATTATTGACTACGATAAAATATTCGCCCTCAAAGTTATATCTAGGCCGACAAACAGAGAATGTTGCGTTTCTCGTTGCGTTTAATGATTATGTTTTTTGATTTATGAATCCTGCCAATTTCAGACAAAGAGTGAGACGAACTGAAATGAGACGAACTGAAATGGGAAAAGCCTCGATGAGACCAACTAAAAGGAGAAACAAAAGTAGACAAACTATATGGGAGCTAATGAGAAGAAGAAAAACTTTAAAGTAGCAGACCACTAATTATTTGCCCCGTTGACTTACACACAGCAGCAGGTTAATTCCCGGCCCATAAGTCCTTTCAGAAGTTTTCAAACTGTACATTCAACCCCTCTCATTAATAATAGGCAAAATGTGGGCCCTTATGCAAATTTAAAATTTTCATAGTTAGAGAGCCTTGAATGATGCAGGCGCGGATCCAACGGGGGGGGGGGGGGGGTTACGTCTTCAGCCCCCTCCCCCTTTTTCGTCACGTGGACAATAACAAATACACTGAAATAAGCATAATGTTTATCCACGAGAATATTCAAGGAGGGGCTATTTTAGGCTCATCCTTTCCCTCACAACACAAATCCAAATACACGAACCTCGTATTATATTAAGCCCGGGTGAATAGGCTATCTACTAACTTTCCTGTCGCCTTGTCTTCGCCACAACATGGAGCCGCAACTCCCTAGCCACAACATAAAGATTTGAATAATGTGAATAGATGTCGGCCAATAGGCCTATGTCATCACGTTATGAGCGTTACCGACTTAACTTTGTTCACACTGTCGCACGTAAGCCCATGTGTGCAATGTACCGTAGTGGCTATGAACAGTTGGCACGTTAGTCTAGTTTCAGTTTCCAACGGTGGTCCATCTGGCACAGAGCAGGGCCAAGTGTGCAAACGTTTGGACAAAATCATGCCGCGGCCATCTGGGTGGCCTCATTGAAGCAGATATAGGTGCATATTAGGTGGCGTCTTACCGTCACCCCTTGCATCCATCCTTCCCCCGTTAGATTGACCAATGTGCCGAGACTCACATGTACACCCCTGGTATAAAGTGACAGCAATCAAAACCAATCATATCGGAGAACCACAAAACGCATTATACAATTTGCAAGTGTGTTTTAAGTGATATTATAGTGCAACACGTAAGAATTGAAGCTCTCGTATAGTTGTTGATGCTGAAAACGGAGAATCGGCTGTGCGTTGATTTTGATTTCTATTTCGTTGCGCACCGGTATGTTTTAATTTGATACGTAGGGTTTGCATAGGGAACAAGTGTGCAGAAACTGTTGATATGGACTGGTTGTTTGTTGGCTAGAAAATAAAGTTGCCCTCTTATTTGTTTGGAATGCATATATAATAATTATGTATATACAGGCAAATTATGACGAATATGGAGCTTTTATTAGAGAAAATTGATTGGGAATTTCGTCATTTCATGAGTTGTCAAAACCACACAGTAGACTGGTCTAACAATTGGCAAATTTTCGAATTCCTCATTTTCAGAGCCCCCTGCCCCTCCTGGGTGTCTAAGAAAAGAGGGTGAGATGCTACATGGTGAAATGTTTCAATATTTTGAGCCACTATAAAACTCCCACGCTTTCAAAATATTTTCTTGAAAGTTTGGGTAATCATTACTTCAACCGACTATACGGTCAATGTGAATTTAAATCCTGGTGTACTCTATTACCGTTACATGGTTTTAGGCTATGACATGTGTAAACTGTACTTAGTGTCATGTAGTATGGTGCACCCTCCATGAACTTTAACACGAACGCCATCTTGTTGTTTAAGGGCAACTCTCCCTTCCTTTTGTCCTACATTCCCAGGGCCCTTCCTGTTTCCCGTCACTTGTTGCCGGTGAACGTGAAAAACTACCTCGCCCTAGTTCCACTTGTATGCTGTATCCCTTATTTTCAAGGTGTGGCCAATTTCACCCTCTAAAGCCTCCTTATCAATGATTTTTAGATCAGCACATTCCTTAATATGTATTTAATTTGGTGCTTCACAACCTTTAACCAATCATGAGATTGCATGTGTCCCGATCTCCCCGAGACATGAAAGCTCCGAGCTTGCAAGTTTTTGTCGCACCCATACACTGGTGCAGCAGACCTCAGACGAAGAGCGCTTGAGGCAATAGAAGTATAACCTACAGTAGTCAGGTGTCTTCCAACACTAATTTACTTCTCATCAGTAACTGGGTTCACTTGTGAAGGAGGTAAATCCGAATCCGATTAGCACTGTTTTTTAGCAACTGGAGGCAGCCATTGGTGGGGTCCATCAGCCTTTAATCGTCTTCATTTATTGTCTACGTGGATTTTAAATCCTCATATTCAGTAAAATTGATAAAATTGAGATACACTTTAGTGTACAACCATCCATGGAACAGGATAGGAAGGAAATTTAAAGATTAAAGGTGATGGACCCCAGTAATGGCCGACTAAATCAGCCCATCACAATCCGTTCGAATTCATCTATAGCTAAATTTGAATTGTTTTTTTTGGGGGGGGGGGGGGCGGCTGTTAATCGAACGGAATAAAACCGTCAATCAGCTTTAATCAGAACTATATCTTCTTCTCATCTATTTATTCATATCTCAACTCGTATCGCCAACACACTTTGCAACACCCCCGTACAAGCCTTCTTATCAACGATTGGCTCATTACCCGATGGTAGTCGTAGCCCCACATATGGTTTTGTGTGTATAGGAATTCTCTGGCTTTCTAATAAAATACACAGGAAGTCTGTAGGGTGTACGGTTAGCCAGCGAGAATTCTCGCAAAACTTGATGGACTGTTGCCAATTTATGCGTTCATTTGCCCCTTCTCTAGTTAAGTTTGACATTTAATTGTGTCAATATTACTAAATTATTGTATTAAAAAATGAAATTTCTATATCAATGCAAATGGTAGGTCCAACATTTTTTAAGTGATCTCGATTTGGCTCCCCCTAGCGGTGTCGCCGGGGGCAACTTATCCCCCTTGCCCGCCCCCCCCCCCTCCCTAGCTACGCCACTGCATGCTGCTCAAATACATAGGATCCTTGTAAAGTTCGATGAGACATGTAAAGGCTAGGTAGACGGTGTGCGATGCATTGTCATCCTCCCTTAAAGTTCAGAAGGGATATTCGGCGGTCAATGAAGTTCTTCGAATTTATTCTCATCATAATTTTATGTCGCAAGGTAGTCAAATAGTTTGTAGAAAGCCCATACCAGCTGTTTTTCCAAAGAAAATTTTCTTTACAATACCATGTCATCCAATGGTAGTGGTTCATTTTATCTGGTAATTTTCTGATCATTTTACAACTTACTCATTTTTTTTTTTATTGAAGTACAAACTTTATGGCAAACGAAAGCTCAAAATAATGACTGCTTGGATTCTACTTACAAGTCGGTGGGAAATGGCGTTTCCGGCGGATGTCTGAGTGGTAGTGGTTTTTCAAAATTTACTGTACGCTCCGCGCCAACAAGACTTTAAATTCCAGACAGAGAACCATTGGCCTACCGTATTCAAATGCTCTCATACTCATCTACTATCAACAAATACTATTCCACCCTGTCAACTGAGTAGTCTGTGTAGATGGATTTTCTAGTTATTGAAGTGTCAAAATGTTATCAATGATCAATTTTGCAGAAGAGTGACGTAGCTACAGGCAGGAAGGGCGATTTCCCGTGGCTCGAAAAAGTGAAAAATTCGGAAATTTGCCATTTGAGAAACCAGTCAAATACAGTGCGGTTTTTCCAACCTCCTTTCATAAAACTACGAATTCTTCCTAATAAAAGCTTCATATTTGTAATTATTAGTTTTAAAAAGGCAAATTTTTCCGCGGTTTGGGGCCTTTAATCGCAACCCTTTATGCAGGAAGTGGTCGCTTCAGTGACGTTTCCCTAAAAGTTTCTTCAATATAGGCTCTTACTTTTTAAATATTTTGTCTAAAAAAGATAAAAAAGTTTCGGGAGCTTTTTGAATGTCGCCTAGAAGACTCAATCCGCACTCCTTATTTAACATTATGTAACAACAATCATCTTCAGTCCACATGCTCTCTCAGATATATGCTAACAGGAAACGCAGATCCTTCGATAGTCCCCCAAATATTGAAATATGCTACAGGAAACCATGAATCTAAACTATTTCTTGCAATACGAACTCAATATATATTTAAAAATGTGTAAGAGGACCCAAATTTGTGACGCGCGCAGTTAAGTAGTGTTCAAACTTAGGAAAATCACATCTTTTATATTTAAAATAAAAAAAAAAAATGTTCTTGCTCAGAGAAATAGGCAAAAAATCTAGTATTAAAAATGTACCTTTTGGTCAATGGGTAAGGGAGAGGTGCATGGTCTTAAATTGCCCCCCCCCCCCTGCTTTCATATTACTTCCTGCGCCATTGAGATATTCAGACAGAGAACAACCGTACGTATATTATCCGCTTTCTCTAAGTTCACCCCCCCCCCTCCCTTCTTGGAATGTCTGGATCCGCGCCTGTGATGTGTACGTGCTTCCCGCCACAAAGCGGAGCAATACAATCAAAAATGCCATTTGATTGGTCAATTGCCTTGAATTTTGCACCGTCTGTATTTCGACTCATTTTCCACACAAACCACACAAGAAATTAAGCAAATATAATAAGTAATACAGCCAGAAACTAGAAATGTGGTTACGAAAATCGTAACCACTTACTGTCCATGATTGTTTCTGTGTCAACATACTTTCGCACGTGCTAAAGCTTAGAATATCTTCCTTTCACGTTTGTTCGCCGATGTGATATACCTAAGTATAATCAATGCAGTACTGTTCTGGTTGCTTGATGTGAATACCAATCCTTCGTTGCTTTCGACTCGTAATCTTGTGATACACATGAATAATGCAGGACTGCACTATTTCCCATAATGGTCATCAGGCTAATTGAAGAATCACCACCAAGGCCAGGCGCGGATCAAAGGGGGGCGGATTACGGCCTCAGCCCCTCCTCCCTTTTCGTCACATCAACAATAACTAATGCACTAAAATATGCATAAGGTTTATCGACGAGAATATTCAAGGGGCTATTTCAGGCTCATCTTTTCCCTCACAACACAAATCCAAATGCTCGAACCTCGTACGTATGATGTAAAGTCCAGGTGAATAATGGAAAGGGAGGGGCCCCCGGCCGGCATAGACGTACGAGACAGGGACAGGGAGCGGAGGGTGTTCAGTTGTGGTGAGAAATAGTTTGTAATTTATCACACAAGATATGCTAGGGGTAAAATAATTAACAGACATGAGTTCTAGTACTCACAGTGACCCTTTCATCAATTCAGTGGATCTTTAATTTAGGCAAGAGTCACAATAGAGAAGCATTGGCATGTTTTCAATCCCGTTGTTTAGTTTCCTCGAAACGAATCAAGACCATTTAATATAATAGTGGAAGTAATTTTCTGATCACTTAGCATGTTCCTGATTTTTTTTCCATTGCAAACAAAAGCTAAACTTATAGACTGGATGTTTAGACTCTTTAAATGAGCATGAAAACGCAATTTTTGGCAATCTGAGGGGTCGCAATAATTTTCAAAATTTTCTCTTCGTTCCGCACCAACTAATGGTAACGCTATAGATAGTCTTTCGGGCAAAATTACATTTTTCGGGTCAAAAGTATTTTTGTAATCACTTTCTAATTGCTTTGCAGTTTGCGAACTTATTTTAAAGTGAGCATTTTATTAAGCAAAGATACCGACCGCTTAGATTCTTCGTATGAGTCTGGAAAATGCTATTTCGGGCCATCTGAGAGTCTGATTTTTCAAAATTTTCTCTACGCATCCGCGCCAACCAATGATTGCGCTCCGCTTAGATAATCTTTATGACAGAAAAACGTTTTGTAGACAAGAAAAACCGCAAACTAAAATACTCCCGTTCGCCTATACCTATCGATGCTCTTTATTTTGTATCCTTAGAGTATGCAAATTTAATGAAAGGTTTTACTTCAAAAGGTAACGTAACTGGAATAAAACTGCATGTAAAGACACAGAAGTTTCAGTTTTATCCTCATGAACCACCACAATTCAACTTTAAACACTATTCCCATCCAAGTCGAAAATATTGCACCATTGTGCATCTAGGCTCCTTGAAAACGCCAAAAATTTTAGACTCCTCCCTAGGCCGGCGATCGCTGAACGCACTGCATGCCCCTTCAGACAGAGAAATCCTGCGTACGCCACTGGTTCGTCCCCATTACCCGCTTTCTTTAAGTTCAGCCTCCCCTTTTGAAAGTGTCTGGATCCGCGCCTGTAGGCCTATAGGTTGTTCATGCAATGCCGATGTAACGGCAATGATTAACCAGACAGTTGCAAAGTATGCCTAAAGTGCTCACAGTGGCACTGCAGGTAGGGTTACTAGAAGTTTGGTTTTACGAGGACATGTCCCCTTCTAGTTGTTTCGTACTGGTGTCCTGGCCGCGGTTTAGTAAAAATATCGCCACTATGTCCGGATTTCATGTATTTCTCACATGACCTGATAGGTTTTCCCGGCTAATTTTACTCCAATCAAGTTCGTAGAAACTCTAGTGAAAGCAAAAAATATTGCACCATTTTGCATCTAGACACCATTGAAAACCAACAAAATTTCCAAACCCCAACCCCTCCCCTTCTCTTAGATCCTTCACCAGGGTGGCGATGCATGTCCTCCTTGTGAGAAATAAATGGGCCTACGGGTAACCCTGAGTTCAAACAAAAGAACAGTATATACCAGTGGCGGAGCTAGGGATTTCGGTCAGAGGGGGCAAAAATGGTATGCAGGGACGCTTCGAAGGAGTAAATACCCCGAGTCTGTGCATGATAGAAACCAAGGCTTTTCAGACTTCCCATTTGATTTTCAGCACCTGATAGAAGACTAATTTGACATTTCTTCTCAGCAAGTATTTCTGTTAAAACATGTTTTAAATTTTCTATTCATGGGCCTCCGCGGAAGAAAATTTGGGGGAGGGGCTAAATTCTTTTAGGGGGAAAGCTCCGCGCCACCACGAGTTGGCGCGAAGCGCAAGAAAATTTTGGCCCAAAATGCCTCTCAGATCGCTGGAAATGACATTTCTAAAGCCTATTTACAGCATATAAATAGGGAAAACATTGAGTGAACTGTTTAGAAATATTGATGTTAATTTTTCTTCGTCTTTTTCTTTATGTTTTCTTCGTTTTCAGGTTTTTTATCCTCCAGGGAGGGCAATTTCCCCCACCCTTTCCCCTTACTGCGGACGCGCAGGTTTCTATCCCTCCCTTTCACATTCTAGTATGAAGGCAGTCAATATATTTTGTGTGTTATTGTCAGGTCTCGATTTAAGATTTAAATGTAATATGGAGCTCCTTTGTGAAGATAAAGATTAAACCTGCTAGAGCTAAATAGCAAGCAATCTTACAGAGGGAAAAGGTTATGGAAATTAATCACCGTTAGGTTTACACTTTTGGCATCTGGGAATCAAGATGAATACACGAAGAAACATCAATTGCGTAATTTACATCATGTCATCACTCTGAAATAGCCATTAATTGGGTACATTTAAAGAAATGGCCAAGACAAAATGACTTCTTGGCTCTCTAGATACCGAATTCATAATAAATAAAAGTAGCCTAAACTTAAGCTTATTTGATGCAATTTTCTGGCTTTTGAGACCACGTAAGTACAGAAATACGCATTTTCATGGGATTATCGTGCAGTGTAAGAAATAGCCATTTATCATGAGAATGGTCACTTGAAGAAAAGCAAAATGGAAACTGGTTAAACTATTACCACTATGATGTCAGTTTTATTTTATTTTAACCTGAATGCTCTCTCCAAATGATTTTGAAAAAATGTTGAGGAAGCTTTTTTGGTATCTCTATACACTCTTTTTATTGTCTACGTTGAAATTATCCCCGACAACAAGAGGGCTATTTGCACTACAATTATTGTTGCGCCCTTTGCAACATCTTTTATTGGTCGGGAGGGTTAATTTAATATCAGTCTGTGTATTTTGTAAGCTTATAATCACGCTTGGTGTGGAAGCAATGAACTTAGCACAGCGACATCATTCATTAGTGCGTATGAAGCATGAAGATACGTTTCGGCAAAACCTATCCCTATATTACAGAAGATGACGCTTTTAATCAGAATAAAGTGCAGATAGTACAGTTACTGGTGACTGTTTGAGCATTTTGTTATCTGGGACTTAAAACAACACTATTAAATTATATCTTTTGCCAAAAATGGTCCAAGTTTAAAGTATGTTAAAGACCTAAAAAGGGCGCCGACAGAAGATTTTGGTCAGTCGGGGGGGGGGGGCGACCGCCCCCTGACCATATGGCAGTTCCGCCACTGGTATAGACCCCTATATGCTAATTCTGAGAATGACCATCATTCTGAGAATGATAATATACACAGGCAGCGGTTGGCCTTTCGGCCAACGGGCTTCCTTTATAAACATGGACAAAGGATAATGGGAAAATTCGAACCAAAATGACTAGCAAGATGTCACCCACTGCTAGACCATGGAACTGTAGGCTGGACTCAGTAAAAGCTATGTATAACTCTGACTCTCTGTATATTTCAACAGAGCAGACTGCATTGACATCCTATGCTTAGATTGTCGCTACCATGCGTGTTATTATAGCGAGATGGCTGACTGCTATGGTTTTGTGCGTAGAGAAGGAAAAGTTCTTATTACTTCTCAAGATACACCTGGCGTTTGGCAAGCCTAAGTTAAGCCTTACGTAACTGCTCCCAAGAGAGAAATGTAACAAGAGAGCTAACGTCGAATTCTAAGATAAAACTCAGGCCTAGCTAAAATCATAAACTCCATGGCTGTTCTTCGTCGGCGAACTGCAAGCACTTCCGAGATACGGCAGTACAGTGTGTGTGCCACAATACTACATGTGTACAATGCTCTTTAGCTTGTTAACGTTCAGCCACGCTGTAGTTGTACGCGATTCTGCAGGTACAGGTACAATGCGGCTGTTGTGTGATGAACAAGTATACTGACCGCATACAGATTTGACTTACTCAAGTATTCCTTTACAAAACAATAAAATACATAAATCCCAAAATAAAATCCGCTCATTTTAGACCATATCGTAACCAAAAGTGACCATAAAGTCTCGTTCCCGTCTACATGAATCACTCTACATAATGAGCTCGATTATAGAGCAAACCACTCACTCAGAGTCAAGAAACATTGAAGAACTGTCCCTCGAAAATGAGAAGCGTGCCTATGGTACTGCCCATGACGTCATGGACAGTACAACAGCGTGCCATACAATTTTACCCACTTCATTTATCAGTAAACATTTTCCCAGGTAAGGAGATTTGATTGATGGTCCGCTACCATAAGAGCATGCCCTACTAGAAGACTCATTGTAGCGAGATAAAATTGAAACGAACAAGCATGAGACGATAGTAATGAGATTATGAGATTTAATGTGGCGAAATGAAAGGAAATAATCTGAATTTGAGAAAACTTGCTTGAGACAACTTAATATGAGACAAAATTTAATGAAGCAAACCTGGACTGCAAACTAAAACAAGGTAATTTCAAAGGGACGAAATTGAATGAAACAATAAAAACAGAGAAAAAAAATGAATGAGACAACAGAATAAGTTGAGACAAACAATAATAAGACAAGAAACTACGTTACCGTTTTGGCCGGAAAGGTGAGAACATAGCCCTGACGGGCAAATTTGTTTGCGTTGAAAGTGCCGTCTAGCTGGCAGTTATTATTTTTTGTTACAAATAACGTCATCAGTGATGAAAAGGTCAAATCGATATCGTACATACGTCTTGTTTTTTCCTTCATATAAACAGACATCACTAAACTGGTAAAACATGATGCCCTTGTTGACCAAAATACTAAAGACATAAACACTTCCCATATCCAGTGCTCCAGAAGAATCACTATAATATGGTGTCACACCAAAGAGCAGGAGTTTTGCCATTCCTGGAGAAGTGACTTTGCAGCTCCTCTGTCTCTGCCGCCCGATTTCGCCCAGTTGGTTTTTCGAAGCGAAGAGCTGAACAAAAAAAAAAATAAATAAATAAATAAAAAAGAAGACAAACAAAAAAAACTTTGTCCACTGGGAAAGTTTCGCAAACTTTAATTTGCTATAAAGTGTGACTATTTCCTTATTGGGGGTTGCAGAATGCGACACCTAAAGCGCGACCAAAATTCTTTCTTAAAAAAAATATCTCAAAATGTGTTTATATTGGAGAGAGCAGGAATTTTATGGAGGAAAAGTTGAGAAAACGGCGATGGAGTTGTCTAGTGTTACTTGATGTGTGATCTTGTGTCACATATAGCTTTCAAATTTCAGGGTTTTTTAATATTCAGAGCCAGGCAGCCAGGTATCGTTCAATCGTTCTCCTTTCTCACCCTGCCTGTAGCCAGTACGCCATTTATTGTGTAGCTTTTGAATTTTCAAAAAGAGGCGAACGGGAGCATTCCAGTTACCTGCTTTTTCTTTTCTTGGCCACAAAACGTCATTTTGCTGTAAAGACTATCCAAGCGAAGCGCCACCAATATTGCCCCTGAGTGTAGACAAAACGTGGAAAAATCAGACCCCTCAGAAGGCAGGAAATAGCATTTTCCAGACTCATACGAAAAATTTAACAGTCGCTATGTTCTTTTGATTAAAGAGTGAAGAAATACTTTGACCCGAAAAATGTATTCTATGCGGATAACCACCATTGGTTGGTGCGAAGCGGAGCGAAATTTCGAAAAATCGCACCTCTCAGATGCCCTGAAATATCATTTTCCAGACTTTTATGAAGAATCTAACCAGTTGTTATATTCTTTTGTCGTTTGCAATAAAATGATCACTTCAAAATAAGTTCGCAATCTGCAAAGTGATAAAAAACTTATTAAAACTTATTATACTTTGACCTGAAAAAGGTAGCTTTGTCCGAAAGACTATCTGAGCGGAGCGTAAAGAAAATTTTGAACACATGCTATCCTCCCAGATGGCCGAAAATTGTATTTTCATGTTTGGAAAGAGAATCTAAACAATCTTTATGTTTAGCTTTTGCTTGCAATAACAAAAAAAAATCAGCAACATGCTCAGTAAACAGAATATTACCATACAACATGTTATACCACTATTTTGTACCGTAAATGGTCTTGATTCTTTATTTTCGGGGAAACTTTACAACGGAATTGAAAATATGCTATTGCTTCTCTATTATGACTCTTGGCTAAATTCAAGATCCACTGAATTGATGAAATTTCTTGTGACTGCCCGAACTTTTAATGATTTTACCCCTAATATATCTTGCATGATAAGTGGCAAAATATTGCTCACCGCACCTGAACGCTCCGCTTCCATGCCCCCGTCACTTACGTCTATGTCGGCCGGTTAAGGACTGCAGTGAAGGACCCTCCCTTTTAAGAATGCTTATAAAGGTAGATGTCCTCAGAGGCAATCGGTGCCACCAGGATGTTACAGAGTCTACCTTTTTAAGTAAAATTTGGAATTTGACAAACTTGGCCTAATTTATTTTAAGAAATTTAAAGAATGGCATCACTGAGGGGCCTTAGACAATCCTTCCCCTTTGAAAATTTTTGAGAAATTGGGTGTTCTTACATGCAATCTGGTGCCACATATACTACTCTGAGGTTAAATCTGGATTAGTAAGTTAGGGCTGCGAATTTTTAGGATCTAAAAGAAAAAAGAATGGCTTCCGTGAGAGGGCCAAAGGCAAGGCCCAATCCCCCCCCACTTGGTGCGCCTTTG
This sequence comes from Holothuria scabra, assembly GCA_037179385.1. Taxonomy (NCBI): domain Eukaryota; kingdom Metazoa; phylum Echinodermata; class Holothuroidea; order Aspidochirotida; family Holothuriidae; genus Holothuria; species Holothuria scabra. Next base: position 16,502,744 of record CM074179.1, read on the forward strand.
TTGTTACTATCTTGCATTGAGCTCTCGAAAAATTGAAGAGTTGGCATACCGGTGGTTTCGCGAATAAGACTCAAACACCTGTGTCCTGCGAAAAAATTGGGCTAGAGGTTGGACTGGAAGGAGGGCTGGGGGATGGGAGGTTTATGTATGAATGTAGTAGATCTTCTCGTCATTTTTTAACATATTCAAATAGAGAATTGAGGTATACATCACCTCCACATGTGGAGGGTCTTGAGTCCCCCAAACCCCCGTCCCGTAAAGCCGCGCCTGCTTTAAAGTGTTTCCTTTCCAACATAAAAAAAAAAAATATTGAGGGAAAACATAGGGTAGAATAGTCCAGACGATTTTGTAATTGTAAGGATTGAAATGAGAATAATCCATAGAAACGACTCTGTCACGGTCCGTAATGTCCTCTCATCTTTTCTTATCAGCTGACAAAACAAAATAATAAGCTGGAACACAAGTTTATTTCAATCAAAATGCATTTAATATACCTAATGCCAAAGGTAAACCCCCAACGACCTCACAGGAATTTATTTAACGTACGTAGCAGTCATTATTAATTTGAGAAGAATGTACATCATTGCACTGATTTTTGGTCATTAGCGTACGAGGTGAGGGAGCAGCAGGTTTTCAATTCCAATTTTCCTCAAAATGTTGATTTCGGGTACAGGTATAGAAAAATCGGGGTACTGTTTAAGACTCAAAAAATCTTGCATGTTATTAGTAACGCAGAGTTCTTTCAAAGAAATAAAAGCAAAAATTTTAGAATAATTGAAAAATGCAACAAATTCGGGAAGATACAATCCCTAGCGTCACTCCAAACGGCCAAAGACTTACCCAACAGTGTGCCCGAAATGGTAGAATAGGGTGAAAGTTAAGCCATTGTCATACTTCATCGAATTGGAATCGGGGGAGTCATTGTTAAAATCTTCTCAATCTCTGGTCGGAAAGAGGCAAAAATTTGCCAGTCTAGTAAATTTATCAGGAAAGTTGTATACCGCAGGACTATGAAATTTAAATTTATGCTAATTATTTCTTAACGTCACATCGACAGATAGAATTTTTCAGACTACCCTGTTCAATAAAAAAATATATGATGCTGTGGCATTACAAAAAAATCAATTGACATTTTATTTTCGTGGACATCAAATTCAAATCATACATTTCCACCGGCTGACAATTCTGTCGGTTCTTCCCTTTTTTTTTTCATCTCCATTTTTTTCTCGATATTTACAATCGGCTGAAATATATGTGGCAGGCAAAAGATAGCAGCAGGTTACAAAACGTTATACAAAAAACAAGCGAGTTTAACTTGGTTAAATAAGATAGAACGTAAAACAAGGCATCGAAAGAGACATCAGTGTATAAAGTATAACCACTTACTTATAATATAATCACAAATTGAAATAAACATGACCTTCTTTAAGTTGACCTCAAATTGAATTGAACTCTTATGCACTTAATTCAAAACTCGAGAAAATCATAACAGATTAATTTTCAATCAAAGAAGGTACTTGAACAAAAAAAAAATCTTTAATGCATTAAATTTGCCTAATTTCTTTGGGGATGTATCGGGTTTTGAATTAATGCAAGCTTCCACTTTCAACGCAAATTTCAATTTATACCAAAACTCATTACAATTTGGTAACTTTTCGTTTAATTTACAATTATAGATATAGTTTATCAAATGCAAAAAAAAAAATAATTCATCGGATGATCTAACAGTAAATTATATTCAAAGAAATAATCTTGCTTTGTTGATATAAATTGATTGCCAAAAAAAATGTTCCGAATCCATAAGGAAACTGGACGTCATCGGGCACTCCCAAAACAAATGTTCTATGGTTTCAGGATCCCTATGGCAAAAGATGAAAATCTGATTATTCTTCTTTCCCATTAAAAACAAAAGTCTTTTAGTGGCAAGTAAACGGTGAAGGAATTTTAACTGAAAATACTGGGTCTTAGTTTCACTTAGGGTAAAAGGGGATTTTTAAAAAAATGCACCAGTTGTCATTGTCAAAATTAATAATCGGTTCCACTTACTACATGTAAGGGGGGGGGGGGGGGGGTTAAAGGAGCTATAATAAAGGTTAGGCTAACCTAGAAATACTTTTAACATTAAAGTTTTTTTGAATGAAGTGACCGTCAGGAACACACAAAACTTATGTCAAAATATAAAGTCAATGGTATTCCTCTTTCCCCAAATGTTTCGCAAAACTGAATGCAAGATATTGGGGTCCCATTGACATGCAATATATCCTTAACATACATAAGCCCCCCTCCATGAATTGTTTTATTATAACAAATTGAATTATTACAAAAATGGTTATTCCAAATAATCTTATGTGCAAAATTTTTTAACGGTATGAGAAACAATACTTTAGCCCAAGTCATACAAACTTCCTTAATTGTTAATTTTGTGAACATCACCTTTGCTATAATTACAGTTAAATAGGGGTTCCTTCCCAGTCCTTTCCGACCAGAAATGGAGGAGATTTTAACAAAAACCCGAAAAAGTCCGACTCGAATTCGTTGTAGGGTGACAGCGACTGTATATGGAATGTATTCAATTACCAGAATACAAAACGGGCATACGGGAAGGAGTACACATGCATTTGCGGTGCACAAGATTTATCTTAAGAAATGGAAGTGGTGAAGTTTGTTTTAATTTTTCTGAAATTTCGTTATCGTTGCTTAATATTTTTTGTGTGTAAAAAACTTCACTGCACAAGAAAGCTCAAATTACTTAGAGACTGCCTG